>JABXWE010009147.1:0-41135 GCA_014611495.1 Limonius californicus | reverse complement strand
TTTATCCTTATGCCGTCGTTCCTTGGGTTTGATTGCCCTCTTTGGAGGAACGCCAGGACGTGTATGAGAGTTAATTTTCCTAGGGTTTTGTTTACCCAATTTGATTGTGCCATTGACCTAGAGGTTCCCTATCGCCGAAAATTTCATCGTTCGGTAAGAATGAAATTTAAGCTTTTGGTTGTTTGTTATTGCAATTTTCCTTGAATCTATTTAGGCGTCTTTTCCCGTATGGACTTCCTACCGTTTTGTGGAAAATTATTCTTGGTGTGCTCCGGGAATAGGGGTTTTTTTTTTGTTCAAAAAACAATTCTTAAAAAAAAATTTTTGGGGAATTTTTTTTATTTTTTTTGGCATTATTTTTTCTTCCTCTAAAAAGTTGTTTGGTCAAAGTTTCCTTGTTGTTAAATAAGAAGCAGAGGAGGTCTGGCGAACGTTCAATGGATTCGTTTATCGCAGAAAGCAGCGAAATTCGAAGCATCGATATCTACAATGTGTTTCCACGGGTATGTGCGCTTGATAATATGTTCCGTGGTAATAACAATTTGAATTTTTGAACTTATACGAGGTGCGTTCGATAAATCTGTACTTTTCACTTTTAATTTGGAAATTGTGGTCAAACCCTTTCTTGTTATAATTTAAAATTTGGGAAATATTGCGAAAGATTAAATATTTTATTGGATTACATTGTTAGATCTATTATGTTTGAATCTAGGTATTGAGTAACGAGTTCTCGTCGACTTCGAATACTTGGTAATTTAGTCGCGTTGTATAGATTTTGTATTTTGATTATTACAATAACTTGAATTTGTTCTTTCACTTTATTGCGTCCCGTAAATTATTTTGTCGATTTATATAAATAGTATTCTCTTTTAATAATTTTGTGTGTTACCCTGTTGTTAATCTTTCAGTATGTTGATCTTGTTGTCATTTGCTGTGCATTAAAAGTTTAATTGTCCGGACTTTCTTGTTTGATTGTGTTTTTCTTTCCCCGTAGTTTTTCTAAGTTAGCAATAGTCAAACGTAAGTTAGATTCCAGGTAGGTTCCTGTTTTATCCATCGTGACATCGTCGAGGGTCAAGATTAATTTTCAAAACAGGTGACGCCTAGGCTTTTTATTTAACTCCCCCTTCTTCGACTTGAGCTGGTCGACCTTTACTCTCGACACCTAGAACTTACCGGTAGTTTTTTTTTTATTGCCCTTAGTAGTCAGTAGTATTATTGTTGTTGCCGACTAGGCGTTACACAAGATTTCCTAATATTTGGTTGATTCGTAGCATTTTTATTTATTTATTTTACGTGAACACACAACGAAACAAACAAGCTGCAGAAATAAAGACCGCGAGCGAGATAAGAGAAAGTGCGTGGAGTGTCGGCAGGCGGGGTAAATATATTCTTCTCTTCCCTCTGTGATTGTTAACAAACACTAAAAATTGCTCGTTTGTGCATCGATTTCTGTAGGTTTTACAACATAAATCTATAGAATTTTGTACAAAATTTTGCGATATGATACGACACACCATTTTGTAAAAACACTTTAAACAAAATTCTGAATAAAATGTTGTACAAAATTCTGTGCTGTGTCATGCAGGCCTCACATTAAAACATTGCATTGCAAATTTTAATTTTAACAGTTTTGAGAGTAAATGGTTCTATATTGTAGTATGAAAAATGTCAAATAGAAAGTGTTTAACCGTTACTGAAAAATGAATGTATTTCAAAAAATCGATAACGGTTCAAAGAAACAAGACCAGATATGTAAAAAATATTAAAATAATTTTTACCAAAAGGTGATATTTTTGTATAATGAAATTTCCCTATAACAATTTATTTTTCTGCGTTTACTTACTTCGATATATAGAAATTTGACTGTAGTTATAGTAACAGCACATTTAATGTTGGTTTTACTTTTGGTCTTGATCTTCAACTGCAAAGCTTCTAATAACAGGGATTTAATAATTCAACTTGTTCATTCATTAAAAGTACAATGTGGTAGTGGTTGTTAATTTCAAATGGAGCCATTACATTCAATTTATATTTCTCATCACAAACATATAAACATTGTATAGTGTCAATAAATATTAATAATTAATTGTGTTCTGACAGATGTTTGGCATAGCAAGATTTTTCTGGATGTTTGTGTTTACAACACCATCCATGTTATGTGTATCTAGTTACAAAGTTTCTAATTATATGGCCTATATACCCAGAATTACAGTGTGAACAATTTCATTTGTATATACCACATTTCAATAAATCATTATTTGTGTCCTTGCTATTAAATAAGGTATTTCAAATACTTTAAGTGGTTTTACAAATTACTTTCTTCTTATGCCGCCGTCCGCTGTCGAAGGTTGGCGATCCAAATGGCTATTGTGGTTTTAGAAACTGCAGCTCGGAAGATTTCTGCAGATGAACACCCGAACCATCTTCTCAGATCTTTTAACCAAGAGTTTTGGCGTCTTCCTAGTGATCGTCTTCCTGGATTTTTTGCTCTATGATATGTCTCAGTAACTCGTATCGTTCGCCCCTCATCACATGCCCTATGTGTTGTGTTTTTCTTTCTTTGATGGTGTTCATTTGTTCTCTCTGTTTATTCATTCGTATTAGAATTTCTTCATTACTCTTTGCATCTATGAAACACGTAGCATTCGTCTGTATAAGTACATTTCGAAAGCATTAATCTTTTCTCAATGGTTGGATCTAGCGTCCAGCTTTTGCATCCATATAACACAATGGGAAAGATATAGCACCTAACCATACGAGTTCTAAGTTCCAAGCTCAGGTCTGATCTAGTGAAAAGAATTTTCATGTTCATGAACGTTCTCCTAGCTTGTTCTATTCTTGATATTATTTCTTTTTTGGATTCACTCTGACTATTGATGTTGGTACCTAAGTATTTAAAGGAGTTTACTTGTTCAACAGTTTCTCATTTAATGTATAAATTTGCTTCTACGTGTGTTTTCGAAAATACAATTACTTTAGTCTTGGATACGTTAAGTTGTAAGCCAAATGTTTCACTATGTTGAACGATCTTATCCATCATGTGTTGTAATTCTAGGAGGCTGTTTGCCATTATTACGGTGTTGTAGGCGTATCTAGTGTTATTAATTGTAGTGCCGTTTATCTTAATTCCACCTACATCATCTTCCAGTGCTTCTTTAAAAATTGCTTCTGAATACAAATTAAACAGCAGCGGGGAGAGTATGCAGCCATACCATACAGCTTTTTTAATTAATATATCTTCTGTGTTTTCTTGTTCTACTTTGATGCCAGTAAAGTTCGGTAATAATGCGCAAGTCTTCTTCGTCAATTCCTGTCAGTCTTAAGATTTCCAACATTTTTTGGTGATTTACACAGTCAAATGCCTTACGGTCCATTCTTGTTTTTTGTTATTTTCTCCAAACCCAATGTTCTGCTCCTGAACATTTGCTATTTTGTTTTTTTATCGCGTTCCAAGTGGCCTGGATTTCTTCTTCAGATTGCATGCATGCTTCTATTGTCTTTAGCTCTTTTTCTATTTTACAACTTTTACTTCAGGATCCTGTAGTTTGTCAATATCTATACGTTTGGCCAGTTTTTCTCGTTTAATTCTTTTAAACCTCTTGATTTGAAAGCCCATTACAACCGGGTTAAGGTTGCTGTTGATGTCAGCACCATGTTAAGTTTTTACAGATTGTATGTATTTTTTGAATTGCATATTTAACAAAATAAAATCGATTGGATTTCTTACTAATCTTTGTTTATTATCGGCTGGCGCTTTCCAAGTATATGGTCTTCTTGATGTTGTTTGAAGAAGGTATTGGCGACAAGAAGGTTATTTTTGATACAGAACTGCACCAGTCTGTCTCCTCTGGTGTTTCTTATGCCAAGACCGTATGCTCCGATGTTATTTCCTTCTACACCAGCGTCGATTTTGGCATTGAAGTCTTCGATAACCATAGTAATTTCTCCATTTTTTGTAAGACGTATTACTTCATCCATTTTAGTGTAGAATTCTTCTATTTCTTGTTCTGTTTTATCCTTAGTTGGGGCATAGATCTGGATAATGTTCAAATCTCTATGTGTTGTTTGCAGTTTTATGAAGATAATCCATTCGCTGACGGGTACAAAATCTATAACTGATTCTGCAATTTTGTCTGCAAGAATTACAGCTGTTCCATATCTGTGTTCGTTGTCATTTCTTCCAGAATAGTACATATATCCTTTTTGTGTTCTCGATACCACCCATACCTGGGAAGCATTCCCCTATCTGCCACCCATGGAGGCGCCTGATGGGGGATCTTGCAACCCCACATGGAAACAAATTACTTCAGATGTATTTATTTTGTTTATAATATGTACAGAGTGTCCCAGATAATGTATGCTACCGTGGGTATCTTTTTTATTATTAAATATAGAGATTTGTTTAAATGGGCAAAATTGTGTAGTTTTGGGTGTTGATTCAGATTTCATTGACAAACACAGTTTAGAAATTGTTTTCAAAAACTGAAATCGCTATTTTCTTTGAAGTCAAATGTCTCTGTAATTATAGAAGATATAAAAAATGTTTCAGGTAAACGTTTCTTGGCTTGATAAGGCACATTTGTAACTAATGACAAAATTAAATTCAAGAAGGCGGTTTTTGAGATGGTAGCCTACTCAATCTGGGCCACTCTGTGTAATATCTGATATATCATCAGAATATGTAAGTGTGGCAAAGTGACATAAAAAATCGTCAACTCATTCTGTTTCTTTAACACATCACTTTGTTGATGTATTAAAAAAATCCCTTTTACGGAGATGTCTACAAAAACATATTAGCAATAATGAAATTATGAATAATTGTGTGATGGTATGATATCTGCTTGGCAGTGCTGCGATATACCTAGGTACTTTCTTTGTATCTATATACCTACTGAGGTACTTATTACCGACAAATCTGTTCCTAATCCGTTTCTTAAAAGTACGTTTGTACCTAAGTATCTAAAGTATGTACGTACATACTAATATATTATTTGCATTAAATTTCTTTCGTATTTTTACTAATCAGTATTTCTGTCGTTTTTTAGCTGATCCATTTGACAAAATGTATAATTTTTATGATCACTAAGTCAAAAATAAAGTATTTCAAAAGACAAAACAGTTGATGTTAATTTCATTCATGCTTACTATTTGAACTTTAAGGTCATTTTCCTTGAATTTTAATTTTAGTATCCTCTTCAGAATATTATCAGGTTGAAAACAGGTTAAAAAACTCTCCTAAATAAAAAGTATAAAATTAAGGTTGTCATTTTAAAAAATATTGATGACGTCGTAACTTTTTCAAAAGTTGATGGAAAATCTAAAAATAATTTTTTTCCTATGCGCTGCAATTTAAATCGCCGTACGCCGTTTAGATTATTTTATCTATAATACTGTTCAGTTTTTTGAGATTGGCGATTATATTTATGTACACCACTGCCGATCTAATAGGCATGTGCGTGTAATGTTATGCGCTAATCTTGGTGTATCAACAAACAAAAGCATGTTCCTTGCAGTTTGGTGCGCGCAGTATGAAGGGTAGGTTCCATGCATTGATTTAAACTATAAAATAAATTAGTTTAAATCCCATAGTGCTTGATTGTGTTAGCAAATCATTGAGATACAGAAATGTACAATTTCATAGAATTCCCTCTAAATTTATTTACAAAATTTCAAACATTGCGCCTTCTTAAATGAATGAATTTTAGCCATGTGCTCTTTCTTGATACACCACGCTGAAGAAAAATCACGGGACGCACATGCACATTTAGAGGTTGTTTTTTTACTACTAAAGCCTGTATGGCACCACGTTAAATATAACGCTAAATTTTCATGAAAATTTTACAAGTTTTACGGTATTTTGGCCTAGGTTGTTTTGCAATCCATTTCACACTGGACTTAAGAGTGCGCAAATTTGCGCTTCCCTCTCTCTCTCTCAGCATATAGGAGCTGCGCGTGTTTGACTTTTGGAAGAACGGGATTTTCCGGTTGGACATTTTTGCGTCTGGCAGAAGCGAACGAATCGTTGCATTAGATTTTTCTCGCTAAAGTGTGTTTCACTTTGAGTTCATCTCGATTTTATGAGGAAATCTAAAGTTATAACGTGATCTTTAGTAGATTGTTAGATGTACGTTATTGGCCTTAATGCCGCTTTGATCAACGTTTCGATTTTATTGTAATTTTGTCGGGTCGATCGGAGTTTTCCGATTGGTAAGTTTTATCCTTTTTTCAAGTTATGGCTGGCCTAACATTTTCCTAATATCCGAATTTAGACAATTTGGGGACGGCAAGATTTTGCCGAAGTTTTCTGTACTGTCAATTGTTGGATCTGCTGCGTGCGAGAAGTAGTTACCTGCGTTCAAACCAGTTAGCCTGCGAGTGAAAACAGGTGTCGAACACGAGGCCGTTTGAAGGAACAAGAACGCTTCGCCACTCCGGATCAAACAGAGAAGTGCTCATTAATTTTAATTTTGATGATTTTGGAGTCGATGTAATTACTCCTTGTTTATGTGTACGAATTTCTTTATATTACGGGGTAGATAAACTGGGTTGTAGTTGCATAGGTTGGTTTTGAACTAGTTTTTTGGCTTAATACAGTATTAACTTAGCGTGTACCTATAAGTATTAGCGTACATAATCACGGGAGTTTCACTTGATACACAGTGTAAGTCAACCTGAGCGGTAATAGTGCGTTTTATTCGGGTTTAACGGCGATTTTGACTTCTGAGGTGCGCTGTAGACCGTTGGAAGGCCTTTCACGTCTAGGGTGTATGACGCGGCTTTGAGGGCGCATGTAGGGGTAAAGAAAAACGCAGTATTTTTACTTTAGCTCAAATATTAATTATTAGATGCTATATTAAGTGAATGCGTGCTGGTAATTGTGTACCTCTACAGGAATCAAGCACACCAGTACTTTAATGTTGTTAATTTGGGTTTATGAACCATTAATTTGTGTTTATGCTGACACTAAATATCGTTGCTGCAATTGGACTTATTATTTATTGTTTCCCTATCATTGCATTTTTTTTAGTAACAAATTAGGTAAGTGATAAACTTGGGGTCCGACTAACCGATCGACATCTGAGTTAATGTTAGTGTACTATTATTATAAGTCGGTGGCGCCCTTCCAGGTAACTAACGTAAAGTTAATTAATGTATTTATCCAAGCAAAGCAGAGAACCGCCCATCTTCGATTGAGGTTCCGGGAGGCTATCAGGCGTCTTTCCTGTGACGCCAGACAGTAATTTCTAAGGGAAATTTCTCCACACTAGGTAAGCAAATATACGGTTAATGATAGCCTCCCGGAACCTCAATCGAAGATGGGCGGTTCTCTGCTTTGCTTGGATAAATACACCAATTAACTT
Source organism: Limonius californicus (assembly GCA_014611495.1). Taxonomy (NCBI): domain Eukaryota; kingdom Metazoa; phylum Arthropoda; class Insecta; order Coleoptera; family Elateridae; genus Limonius; species Limonius californicus. Next base: position 33,771 of record JABXWE010009147.1, on the reverse strand, counting down.
TACGTTAATTACCTGGAAGGGCGCCACCGACTTATAATAATAGTACACTAACATTAACTCAGATGTCGATCGGCTAGTCGTACCCCAAGTTTATCACTTGGAACTCCCGTGATTATGTACGCTAATACTTATACACGCTAAGATAACACAGTATTAAGCCATAAAACTAGTTCAAAAACAACCTATGCAACTACAACCCAGTTTATCTACACCGTAATATAAAGAAATTCGTACACATAAACAAGGAGTAATTACATCGACTCCAAAATCATCGAAATTAAAATTAATGAGCACTTCCCTGTTTGATCCGGAGTGGCGAAGCGTTCTTGTTCCTTGAAACGGCCTCGTGTTCGACACCTGTTTCCACTCGCAGGCTAACTGGTTTGAACGCAGATAACTACTTCTCGCACGCAGCAGATCTAACAATTGAAAGTACAGAAAACTTCGGCAAAATCTCGCCTTCCCCAAATTGTCTAAATTCGGATATTAGGAAAATGTTAGGCCAGCCATAGCTTAAAAAAAAAAGGATAAAACTTACCAATCGGTAAACTCCGATCGACCCGACAAAATTACATAAAATCGAAACGTTGATCAAAGCGGCACTAAGGCCAATAACGTACATCTAACAATCAACTAAAGACCGCGTTATAACTTTAGATTTCCTCATAAAATCGAGATGAACTCAAAGTGAAACACACTTTAGCGAGAAAAATCTAATGCAACGATTCGTTCGCTTCTGCCAGACGCAAAAATGTCCAACCGGAAATCCTGTTTTTCCAAAAGTCAAACACGCGCAGCTCCTATATGCTGAGAGGGAGAGGGAAGCGCAAATTTGTGCACTCTTGAGCCCAGTGTGAAATGGGTTGCGAACAACCTAGGCTAAAATACCGTTACAAATTTTCTATATACAACCTGCGTCAATTTTAACGTTAAATTTAGCACGTGTACTTGCGTATTGATAAACATTTTGGTGATATTTTGCCATTAAACGGTTTAAATTTGCATCACTTGTATTTTATCAAACAACTGATTATGTTTATTTTTCATCTCATTTTGAGGTTATTCTGAATCTGTTATTTTGTTTTAGTTAGGAAGTTGTTATTATCGTGAATACGAACATGTGTTTGAAATGTAATAAAATTGGCAGGATCCTTATGCGACCAACAAAGAACAATGAACAAGGTACATTCCTAGCTTAATTTTCACCCTATTGGTTGAATATTTTTAATTTGGCGCCATCCGTTAACTCCACCTCCTCCTCGTGAAATACTGTATGCTATGCAACCGTCACGCGCTGTATTTTCCGTTTGGTTTAGCCACTTGTGCGCCGTTTTGACGCATATTTACTTCCAATTTTGGAGCCCCTTCAAAATAATTTGCATGAAAATTTAGCAAGTTATGAATTTTGCGTATGCAACGGTCCTAAATATTTTCGCATAAATTTATCTGTAAATTGTGTGCAAAATTTAACGTCGTGCAGTACAGGATTGAGGCATATTATTCTGCTGGTTGTGGATTTACCTATATTCCCTTCTCAGAATCTGTTAAACTAACTTCGCAATTATTTAATGTTTTAATACTTGTCACTTTTTATGTAAAATACCTAAGAAATGAAATAAAAACCGTTGAAATTATTAACAATAATACTATATTTACTTACTAGGAGGAGTAATTAATAAATTGTATGCTGTTTTAGGAAAAACAATTTAAATGCTCTGAATGTAATAAAAGCTTTAAACGAAATTCCGAGCTAGTACGGCATCAGTCTTGTCATTCTGATGCCCGTCCTCATGCATGTAATTTGTGCCGGCAAGCATACAAACGTATAAACCATTTAAGACGTCACGAAGAAACGGCTCATGGTATCGTCACTAAAAGCAAAAAAGTGCAGCGTTTACAAACTGACAGCACTGGAGCAGTGGTTCCGGTTCCGGTTGAATGCAGAAAGTCAGTTAAGGAAAAGAAAAATGCCACGAAACTTCAAGTCGTTGACCCAGTTTATTCACTTGCAAATGAAGAAGTTGGCAATTATTTTGGCCCCACTGTTTCTGTGATTAATTCTGTCGCGTTGCCCAAAACTATGGGTAGCAGTATAATAACTTTGGATGCAAGTGAATTCAATCAACAGGAATTTTGGGGCGACAAATTGAACCTACAAGGGACCAATACAAATACTGTGACTTTACCGCAAATAAACTCCATGAATGCAGATGCAAGTGACCTACAGGCTTTTAATATGGTGGATCAACTGGTCAAATCACTGTTGCCTTCTAAAGAACTACAAATGAATGATTGCCAAGTATTTAATGAGTATGCATCCAACGCAACAGCACTCGAATATGATAATATGACTATTACGGCTATGAATAAAGAAGATGGTATTTTAGCAAAAACTGATAGAATAGGAATGAACAATGTGGCATGGTAAATGAAATCTGTATTGTGTAGTATTATTAATGTATAAGCTTAACATATTACTAATAATTTTGTATGGCTAGAATAAAATACACTGCACGGTTAGGAAAGCTTTTGTGTTTTTTTTTCACAATTGTATTTTATCATGAAACAATAAGCAAAGCTGATTTTTACCGACTTATGAGGTTATCAAAAAAAAAACTTTAAGCCGAGTTGTCCTTTCAGTATAATAGGTAAAATATTTACCTCTGCCCTCTGTGGTCATTGATGAACACTATAAACATTGTTCATTTGTGTATCGGTATTACGTCGATTTTGACCAAAGTTCTGCAGACTTCAGACCTAAATCTACACAGTTTTGTACAAAATCATGAACAAAATTCTGAGTTACATCATACTAGCCTAAAACCAAAATATATACAATAGCGCTTTAGGCCTGCAGGCCTATGGCTTTGAGTCGTTTCATCCACAATTTCCTGTCCTGGGCTGGGTGTTCCCAGTCCCCTAGACCAGGGTTGTCCAACATGAGGCCCGCGATCTCACTTTTTACGGCCCGCCGAGCGGGCCGCAAAAAGTATAAATTACCCTCAAATACGAAATATGCAAAATTCTTACATTAACGATAAAATACAAATAAAAACACGTGTGACGCCACTGGCGACGGATAGAAGGTCGCAGCGAAGTTACTGGAAATCGGACCGATCTTGCTCGATCACCCTCGAACATTGGAGAAGCCACGCGCACGTAAATAAGAAGGTTGAGTCAAGCGGGACGGGCAGAGTTAGTTAATAATTTGTTCTAGTGTGAAATACTCGGTGAAATATGTCTTCGCGGAAAAGAAAAATAACGAACGAACATCGAGTTTATAATGACCGTTGGGAATCAGACTATTTAATCACAAACAACAATAATAAACTTCAGTGCATTGTTTGTATGCAAGTACTATCTACTACGTTACACGAGAAAACGTTTCAGCAATATACAGGGGAGTCAAGAAAGGGTATCATTACGGATTATAAGAAAAAAATAAAACAACAAACAACTTTTTTTTTTAAATCTGACACTGATAAGTGCAGTATTGCCGCTTCTTACGAAGTAGCGCTGGAAATTGTCAAAGCGAAGAAACCTTTTAGTGATGGAGTACTTATTAAAAACTGTGCAATCAAAATGGCAAAACAATTCAATGAAACAAAAATTGCCGAAAAATTCAAAACAGTCTCAGTGTCGCATCAAACAATTGCAAGACGGGTGGACCATATTAATCAATATGTATCCAAAAAACTGCATGACACCGTTGAAAAATGTAAATATTTTTCGCTATGCCTGAATGAAAACATTGATATGTCCGACATTAGCCAGCTTGTAATTTTTATCCGAACTATTCAAAACGACTTCAGTGATGCAGAGGAGATGCCTAATCTTATTCCTCTCCATGGTACAACCAAGGGTACGGATATTTTTGAAGCTGTAAATAAGGTGGTGTCAGACTACGGGGGATTCGGTAAATGTTCCTGTATTGTCACTGATGGAGCCAGAGCTATGAAAGGAACTGAAATTTGAAACAAAACAACATCAACTGTCCTGTGATACACTGTATTGTTCGCCAAGAGGCCCTATGTGGAAAATCCTTACGTCAAATGAATGTCATGAAAGTGGTTGTTAAAATAACTATTATTATTAGAGGGGGCTATCGTGCTTTGAACCACAGAAAGTTTTGTGATTTTTTAGCTGAAGTAGAGGCTACATATGGGGACTTGTTACTTCACACCGATATTCGTTGGTTAAGCGCCGGAAACTGTTTGCAACAATTCTTCGATCTACGCAAGGAGATTCCTATTTTCCTTAAAGATGAAGTCAAGTCTAACAGTACGGATCTGGAAAATCAAATGCTAGATGCACCATTTTTAGCAGACCTTGCGTTTTTAACAGACCTGACATCTCACCTTAACAAACTGAATTTGAAGCTACAAGGAAAACAGCAGAATATTGCCAGCTTATTTGGACACATAAATGGATTTAAGAATAAAATTAAGCTCTTCAAGTCTTCATTAGAAAAAAATGATTTTTCATTTTTTCCAAGTTGTAAAGAGCATTTTGAAGAAATGAAGGATTTTGAAGAAGTTTCAAATTTACCTCACATAAAATACATTGACACAATTGCAGAAGAATTCCTTCCACTCAAGCTTCATTAAGAGAAGAAGCGCTCCGGTTAGCAAATAACCAACACGGCTCGCAATAAGCAAAATTTTTGGATGAAGAATAACAGAGCCACGAGCGAGCAATTTTCAAACCTGCCTTAGAGGTTTTAAAGTAATAATTACTAGAGAAGCATCTACCTCAAAAATCTATCTTAACCTCATATCAGAATAACTGTCCACCAAGGAACATAACCACCAATAAAAAGGTGGGGTGGTGGAACAATGAACTCGCCAAAATGAGGAACAATGCTAGGAAACTCTTTAACAGAGCTAAAGCAACAGGTGATTGGGACAAGTACTCTAGAACCCTCACCGAATACAATAAAATTGTAAGGAAAGCCAAGAGGGATTCAAGGAGGAAGCTCTGCGCCAGGATGTTGAAAACACATCTAAAGGAGCAAGACTCCACCGTATCTTGGCTAAAGAACCCTTAATGTAGTAATGTTACAAGAAGGGAAGCAAGTCCTAATACCAGTGTCGTGCAGGCTATTTCAAGCTAGCTTGGCTTTAGGCCTTGTACCTCAAACCTGGCGACCTGTCAAAGTGGTCTTCATACCAAAGCCGGGGCGCAATTCATACGCCCAAGCTAAGGCATTTAGACCAATAAGTTTATCATCCTTCTTTTTGAAAACGATGGAAAAACTGGTAGAAAGACACATTAGGGAAGGGGCACTCATAGAGAAACCTCTACACAAAAACCAGCATGCCTACCTACCAGGCAAATCATGTGAAAGTGCACTCCATAACCTGGTCTACAGGATCGAGTGTAGCTTGCAAAACAAGGAAATCGCTTTAGGAGCTTTCCTTGACATACAGGGGGCTTTTGATAACACCTCCTTTGAATCAATGATTCAAGCGGCTAAGAGGCATGGTATTGACGACACCTCATGCAGGTGGATAAGAAACATGCTACAAAACCGACAAGTAAAAGCCACCTTATGTGGCGAGATGACGGAGGTGTCAGTAACCAGGGGCTGCCCGCAGGGAGGGGTACTATCCCCCTTACTCTGGGACCTGGTTATAAACGAACTCCTCACAGACCTGAAGGCTTTTTTACCCTTGGTTATGCAGATGATATAGTCGTTCTTATAGAGGGTAAGCACGGCAATATAATTTCAGAAATCATGCAAACTGTCCTGGCCAAGGTTGAGGCATGGTGTTATAAGGAAAACCTTACGGTAAATCCTGCAAAACCAGCCTTCTGCCATTCACCAGGAAGAGAAATTATGGAGGCATAAATCCTCCAAAACTCTTCGGAGAAACTTTGCAGCTCAAGGGGGAGGTTAAATACTTGGGTGTAATTTTAGACACCTAGTTAACCTGGAACCAACATCTGCAAAGAACCACCAACAAGGCCTTAATGATGGCAAGAAGAGCCTTTGGAAACAAATGGGGATTAAAACCAAAAATGGTTCATTGGCTATATACAACGGTGATAAGACCGACAATAACCTATGGTTCACTAGTATGGTGGCCCAAAGTAAATCAGAGGCAAACAGTAAACCAGCTTCTTAGTGTTCAAAGGCTGGCTTGTCTCTGTATAACTGGAGCATTCAGAAGCACTCCAACAGCAGCGTTACAAGCTCTCTTGCAACTTCCTCCCCTAGAAATAATAATCAAGGGCGAGGCACGCATGGGAGCGTATCGCTTAAACTGCACGGACAACTGGAGAAGTACCCAACATATATGGGGACACTCCAAAATAGTAAATGTAGTATCTGGCCCAAAATTAGAAATGGGAACGGACTACATGTTAACAGAATACTCATTCAACAAACCCTTCGAAGTACGGATGAACCGTGAAGAATGGGAACAAGGGGAACCACCAGACCTGCATAAAAGCCTGGTATGGTACACAGACGGTTCACGCACGAGCAACGGAACCGGTGCTGGAGTATACGGCAGCACACCAAGATATAGTACCTTTATATCTCGGGGCCAAACTGCCACAATATTCCAAGCAGAAACCTATGCAATTCTAACAGCAGTAGAAGAGAACATAAGAAGAGGCTACACAAACAAAACCATCCTTATTATCTCTGACAGTCAGGCAGCTTTGAAAACACTGAACTCAAACCAGATTAAGTCAAAACTTGTCCGGAACTGCCTTCGCAGTCTCCTAACATTGGCAAACCACAACAAGGTAAAACTTTTGTGGGTACCAGGGCACAGAGGCATAGAAGGAAATGAAAACGCAGATAAACTTGCAAAACAAGGATCTGAAACACCGTTCACAGGGCGTGAACCGGTGGTCGGTCTAACGAAACGGACAGTGAGAGGAGCAGTCAATGAATGGGTCCTAACAAAACATTCAGAACACTGGCGACTCTCACCTCGACAAAGACAAAGTAAGACTATGATGGGCAACCACCCCCACAAACTTACTAAAGCAGTTCTACAGCTCAGTAGAACTCAAATTGGAGTAGTGACAGGATTCCTAACGGGACACTGGCACTTCAGACAACACCTTCACAACATAGGGCTAAGCAACGAAGAACCCATATGCAGGCTATGTGGCGAGGAAGAAGAAACAGCCTCTCACATAATTTTCCAATGCGAGGCGCTAGCTCGCAGAAGATATCGAATCTTCGAGGGCATCAAACCCAACGAGATACAACCGCAAGCCAGTCTGATCAAGAAACTCCTACACCTGATAAAGGGGACGGATCTTCTTGACAGCAACTAGCGACAGTAGGGGATACACAATAGGCCCATGAGGCCGCAGTGTTAAGGGCAGTAAATAACCCCGCCGCCCCCCCAGTAATATCAATCTATCTATCAAAAGGGCACACAGCTTTTTAATCCCATTACTGACCACATAGCTGTAACAATAAAATAGGAACAACAACTTCTATTATCAAATAAACACATATACCTCACTCTTTAGGTAAATATAGTAGCATTGCTCAGTACAAAACTCGCACAATAAATTACGCGACACAGCTCTTTAGGTATACGAGCCCCTACGCAAAATAGTTCGTCTAGTGCCATATTTTATTCAACAAAATATTTACACTTATCACGCTTGTCTACTAAACGGTTTGTGAAAGGAACAATTTGTTTAAATTTTAAGTACATGGAATGCCATTTATTTTGCCCTACATAACATTTTAAATTAAGCGTTAATACTAACAATAAAATTATTGAAAACTTCACCGGAAGTTCAAAAGCAGAAAACTTCGTCTGCTAACAAAATGACGCACAATAGTTCGTCTACCACTGCGTAATGTCGCCTTTATTGTTTATAACTGCTCTTATTCTACGTGGCATGGTCTGCACCAGCTCTTCACATTCTTCAGGGGTTATGGAATCCCAAACTGCCCGAATTTTGTTTCGCAAATCTTCTTTTGACCTCGCTGGATCCTGCCTAAACTTTTTCTTCATTTTCCACCACAAAGTTTCTATTGGTGACAAATCCGGACTGTTTGCCGGCCATTCCATTATGGGAATGTTATTACTGCAAAACCAAGCCTTTATGGTCTTTGCAGTGTGGCAGGCAGCCCCGTCGTGTTGAAAAATATAGCTGCCGTCAACACTTTGCAGAGTCGGGATGGATGGTACTAGGTTTGTTTCTAAAATTTCCTGGTATCTGGCAGCATTTACAGTTCCATCTATGAACTGTAACCCACCAACGCCTCTTGCAGACATGCAGCCCCATATCATTAATGAAGCTGGGAACTTGACCTTTCGCTTTAGGCAGTCTTTGTGAAACGCTTCATTTTTATTACGAATTACTCTTTTTCGTTCATCTCCAACTGAAACTTCAAATCTCGATTCATCGCTCCAAATAACTGATCTCCATTGTTGAACTGTCCAATTTTGATGATCTTTAGCAAATTTCAGCCTCCGCTTTTTTTGTGCAAGCGTCAAAAGCGGTTTTTCCTTTGCCTGAAAATACCCCGAACTGCAAATGGCGGTTGCAGACATTTTTAGTCACTTACCGTGTAAATCTTAAAACCCATTCTTTTTAACGTCCTGTTGCATGTATCAACGGAAACATTTTTTCCTATCATTTCTCGCCATTTTACTGTTAATTCTGCTACACGAGTACGGCGATTTTGTTTAACACGTTTTTTAAGTACTCTGTGTTCTGCTGGGGTTGTTATGCGAGGACGACCAGATTTTTTAAGTGTTGCAACACTACCAGTTTTTCTGTTATGCTCAATAATAGCTTGAACGCTAGATCTAGGTAGATTTATTTCCCGAGCTATTTGGTAGGCAGATTTTCCGTCTAGATGACCTGCTACAATAATTTTTCGCACTTCTTCAGACACTGGTTTTCCACGACCCATTGTAAACACAAAACCTGTCACGCAGCAATATTATTTGACAGAACAACTTATTCCATTTGTTGTTCCGACTATCAATTGTTCACGTGAATTATCGGCCAACCAAGATTAAGAAACTGAATGATGGACGAACTATTTTGCGTTATTTTATGAACAGACGAACTGTTCTGCTTTTGTACTTCCAATGAAGATCTTAACTATTTTCAGAATTAGCAATTATTTCGAAATCTTATATAGGGCAAAATAAAAAGCATTTTATATACATAAAATTGAAATAATTTATTCTTTTGAGAAACCGTTTGGTAGACAAGTTATGGAAGTTGAAAATTTTTGTCGACTAAAATATGGCACTAGACGAACTATTTTGCGTAGGGGCTCGTATGTAGTAGCATAACTGAGCACACAGTTGTAATAATAAAATAGCAGCACACAACTCTCACAATAAAGTAAAGGCACACAACTTTTTAGTACCATTCCTAAGCGCATAGCTGTAATAATAAAATAGAAGCAAACAACTCTCGTAATAAAATAAAAACATATAACTCGTTAGGTACCTATATGTCGTAGCATTGCTTAGCACACATTTCTCATAATAAGTTGCGGCACAGAGCCCTTTAGGTACATACAGTACTAATACTGAGCATATAACTGTAATAATAAAAAAGGATCATACACGTTTCTAGGTGCACATAGTACCATTGCTGAGTTCACAGCTCTTATAATAAAGTAGAAACACACAACTCTCACAATAAAGTAAGGACACATACCTCTTTAGTACCATTACTGAGCACATAGTTCTAATAATAAAATAGAAACACACAAATTTTATTATAAAATAATATATCTTTAGTTACATATAGTAGCTTATAAACCATCGATTTTCAATTTTTCAAGGCAGTAGAAAACTAAGGAAGTTTGTGAAACATCTTGTAATAAACTATCGCAAAATTATCTATACCACCAAATTGTCTTACTTCCCTCTACAGAGTTTTTATATCTTAGCATTGCTTATATATTTTATAGTCGAAGTTATTGTCATTTATTTCAGTATTTCAGGGATAACCCATTTTGGCAGTAATATTGCTGTCACTATCCGTTCAGTATTGTATTTTTGTCGTAAAAATCTTAGGTTACATACAAAATACACAAACAAGGTTATTTTGTCGTTAGAATATAAGTATTTTTGAGTTATTTGAATCTTTATCAATAATAGAGTTATTAAAATTGGATAAATTATGCTAGGGAATAAATCTTACAAAGTAAATGCAGAGACTGAAAACAATAATATAACTCCGTAACGAAGCGGTTTCCAAACCAGTATACATATAAATTATTTATACTGATTTAATATTTTGAACCTATCCTAAGAGTTTGTTATAGTTGCTTATTAATACACTGTATTTACATTACATTCAGTTACAGCAAACTTTTCCGATATATTGTCATTTGTCGCGTGTTGCACAGCAGGTATGGTGGATTTAAGTTGTCGCACTCGCGTGACTTACCTTTCCTTTATAGTAAATGTAATTTAAGTCATTCGTTCATTATAATGGCCATTTGATAGGCTGCTGTCAAAGAAATTTAGGCAACCCTTCGAGTGATATATTTTGCATCAATTTAATTAATTTTATGCAAAACCTATGGTATTACTCTAAAAGTTCACGGTACTACGATCAACACTTCAATTTTAAGATAATTGTAGCTCAAGACTTGTTTGGAAATTAAGGGCCTTTTAAATATTCCCGCCGAATGAGGAGAGTATTTAATTTGGCGCATTGTAAGGGTGCTTTAGTGGTTGATGAGCTAGCCGCACGTCACCTTAGCGTAGTTCTGTCGTTGTATTCAGTGGCATTATAAAGCACTGCGATTGAAAATCCCGCCAAGTCTAAAGTGCGCGCTGTTATTTATTATTTTCTTCAAAAGCCGAAAACGCTGCTGAAATGTAATGTCAAATATACGAGGTTTATGGTTCGGCCATTATTAATGAAGGAAAGGTCAGAGACTGGTGTAGGAAATTCTGAACAAACGTGCATGATGAAGAACCAAGTGGGTAATCTTCTGTAATTTAACAATTTCAGAAATGACCGCAAATTTTCCTCAATTTTCACCTACGGTTCTATACGAAATTGTCACAAACGATGACAACTTGAATCACATTGTGACTGACAACTTGGATTCAAAAACAAATAGTGAAATTAAGAAATAATCAATGCAGTGGAAGAATGCGAGTTCCCACAAAGCCAACAAGTTTAAGCTAACGTTCATAAACCGAAAGCTTATGGTATTGTTGGCTGATGTCCTGTAATGTAGTACGACGAGGAGGCCAAGAACAGAGGAAAGGAACAAAGGAAGACCCCTCTCCTTACCGATGATATAAATCAAACAGCTTACTGCAATTGGATACAGAAAGCTCAAAACAGAGAACAACAGAGAGTCATTGAGAGGCCTTCATCCAGCAATGGATAGAAATAGGAAGATGATGATGATGATGAGTACGATGATTAATGTAGATGTGTGATACCTTAACAAAGTTGAGACGGGCGATTCAGAACAAAAGGCGAAGATTGCTGACCTCTGGCGTCATGACTTTGCATAATAACTTTTACCCACACACGGCTCCTTGCACTGTGCAGGTAATTAAGAAATGCAATTAGAAATTTTTAAACCATCCCCTATACGATTCCGACTTATCGCCGAATCACGTCTTCCTCCATCTTAAGGATCCTTTTAAAACTCGCTGCCGTTCTGTAAACGACGACGACCTAAACCGATGGTGCAAAGTTGCTTTTCGTCAAACGCGTCAACCTTCTATGACGAAGGTATACAAAAACTTGTAGCACGATATGATAAGTGTTTAAATTCGAATGACGACTATGTAGAGAAATAGTCTCAGAGCGTACGAGGGTTGCCTTTTATATTTCGCGATTAGAGAACAAAAACAAATATTTATCATCGAAAATAGCTTTATTGTTTTTCAAAATATTCTCCATGAAGATCAATACACTTTTGCATGCGTGTGAACCTATTTTCGAAGCACTTTTTCCACTCCGATTGAGGTATCTCCAAAACATGCTTTTTCAACGCATCAGCCGCTTCTTCAGGTATCGAAAAACGTTGACCTCACAATGTAATTTTGATGTTCGGGAATAAAAAGAAGTCATTGGGTGCCAAATCAGGACTATACGGCGGATGATCCATCAAATCGACGTTTTGAGTGTTCAAAAAGTCACCTGTTCGAGCCGATGTGTGAGAGCTCGCATTGTCGTGGTGGAGAATTATCCGTCTTCGGCGGTGGGTTTTCCTTATTTCTCCGAAGAGTTGAGGCAAACAAATGGTTGTGTACTTCAGAATTGACCGTTCTACGTTGCACCAATGGTACGGTTGAGACATGTCCAGTTTTTTCGAAAAAACAGGCCACCATTTGCTTCGGAGTAATTCGAGCACGAACGACTTTTGTTGGGTTTGGCTTGCCTTAGAAGACCCATACAGTCGACTGCTGTGTACTTTCGGGCTCATATGCGTAGATGTTCGCTTCGTCACCTGTCACGATGTCATACACACGTTTTGAAGCACCGCTAGCGAATTTTTTGAGCATTTCTTGCGACCAATTGACACGAGCTTGTTTTTGCGCTGGGATCCAACGCGAACAAATCTTTTTTACGGCCAAATGCTCATGCAATATTGAATGTATGCTGGTCCCACTAATGTCCAAAGATACCTCAATCACACGATAAGTCACATGACGATCGTACAGTATCAGTTCACGCACCGCATCAATGTTTTTCGGGACAACAACTGATTTTGGACGACCTTCACGAAAGTTGTCGTTGAGCGAACTACGGCCACGATTGAATTCGGTAAACCATCGATAAACACTTGGGATGGTGCTTCATCGCCAAAAATCCAATTAAGTTCATCGATGCACTGTTGTGGAGTTAATCCACATCGAAAGTTGTAAAATATTATCGCACGAAAATGTTTACGATTTAATTCCATTTTTTGGCCGATATGATTTTTTCAAGTTACTGTAAACAACACAAGTAGCGCTCGTACGTCAAAACGTTCTGAGTACGTATACCGTCAAGAATGTCAAACTTTACGATAGAGACATCAATTGCGAGATGGCAGCACTAGGGTTGCCCAATCCCGAAATATAAAAGGCAACCCTCGTCTATCTAACATTTTACTATATAATGCATTTTTTACGGTCGATCGCCCTTTATTTCTGAATAAACCCCTGTATAGTATCTACTTGAACGTAGACAATGATCAGGTATTATTTACATATAATAATTTTTTATGAAATTGTTTAATTCTCTCTCTCTCTCTCGCTCTCTTTCTCTCTCTCTCTCGCTCTCGTTCTCTCTCTCTCTCTCTCTCTGTCTCTCTCTCTTCATAACCTTTGTGCATCCCTGCTGAATGTAGGTCTCTCCCAGTGTTCTCCATTTACCGCTGTCTTCTACTTCTCTGATTCATTTCTTGCCTGCTATTTTCGTTAAATATGTTACATTCTATGAACCCAAAATGAATGCTTATAATATAATAGGTAATTAAAAATTAAAACTATAATAAAACCCACATTTTTATGCTTAAATATTTGAAAATATATTCACTCCATTTAAAAATAAAAAACGTAGGACTGGAATTTGACAATAAAATCTAGATTTAAAAATTGCGTGAAACTTTATACGTTCAAGGGGTTAAAAATTTCAATAATAATACGAAATTAATTTTATCTATAATATAGAACAATAACAACAAATTATATACTTTAATCTATGTACCTTAAACAATCTCAAATTGTAAATCACTAGGAAAAGCAACTTTACTTTTAAGCTTATCTGGTCAATTTACAGTTATACCAACTTATATTAATGCAATCAAAACAAATCTATATATTTGTAATATTATTATACACTTACATATTAATGTTACATGTAAAATACTTATACCTGTACCAGTTTTGAACTAGATATAATTCGTGTACATTTTCTATTCTACAAGGTGTGCAATAATTCAAAACAAGTGGTCAGTAAAAATGGCAAAAATAACATTCAAATTAAACTCATATATGTCGACAGCTATGATATATATAGCATCCATTTTTCTGTTTGCGTCCGCAAAAGAATGCGTGCTAAATATAAAAGAGTTTGCCCAACGTGTTTTGGTGTCGTCACGAGAACCTTTCAGCAAATATTGTTAAACGGAAAATTTTTGGAACGGCGCTGTTGCGCGTGGGCGCCCTTTTAAAACATTCTCCTAATTTACTGTATACCGTGAATAAACTCATAAAGTTAATTTTGCAAGACTGTTCTGGAAGTTTGTAACGTCAGCCACCGAAAACCTCTTAATTAGCGCCAGAAGAAACGGGAGTTCGATTCCTTTCCAATTTGCAATTAAAGCAGATTAGATCTAATATTAGCATTTGCAATGCATTTCTAATTAACGTCAAAAACTTTATAATATAGAATTGATGTCTTATTTAATTTAACTGCTTTGTTAAACACTCTGTACACATATACAGTGGTGTGAAAAAGTTCTGGATCGCCCAAGAAAATAATTATTTCTTGCCGTTTAGCTACATTATTTTTAAATATTTGATTTTAATCATTATATCAACAATTTATCTCTTAATTAGGTTGTTAGAACTCCATAGAAAACAATTACGATAAGTTCTTTTCTAAAGTCGATAATCAGTTATTCGTGCATTTGCTAATGATAAATATCTGCAGGTAGTATGGATTATTCAGTTGCATTTTGCAAGTCCTTAACAGTCCTTGGTCATGATACGGCACTGCATGATAGCTGAAGGTGTTGGTAGACTGCATGTTGTATCTGGCATGATGAATGCAACCAAATGCATTGATGTTCTACAGGAGAAGTTGCTGCCTAGTTTAAAAGAGTTATTTCCTCACAAAACCTTTATTTTTCAAGATGCTCCTTGCACAGAACAAAGGTTGCTCAATTTTGGATGTCGACCAATAAAGTTAAAAGAATAGACTGGCCAGCACAATCCCGGACCTAAATCCTATCGAACACCCATGACAGAGGATTTCTAACATTAGTTCAAGAACAAAGCCCACAATAAAAGTGGAATTAATCGAATCCTTAATTGATACCTTGTATCGCTGCATTACAAAGACAGAATTACAAAAACTGGTGAATTCGATGCCAAAAAGGTGTGAATTGGTTATTAAAAACAAAGGATGGCCTATTAAGTATTAAAATAGTGTACTGTAATAAACGTTTAGGTGTAGACTACATTATTATATATAATGTACAATTGGTCTGCTTTTGAATAAATTTTATATATCAAATTGTTATCAATTTTTATATGGATCAACATTTAGGCTATTATTACTGCTAGTATTGTGTTTAAGTACCTGTATTATATTTGTAATTACGAAATAAAAAATAATTGGGAAAAATGGGTTTAAACTGCAATTTATCTTATTTGTGCAACTGAAGCAGAACTTTTTCACACCACTGTATATGGTTTGGGTAAACGAGGATTTGGTAAGTAATAATGGAAAACCTAAAAAGCTGTTAAAAATACAAACATGAAAAATCAATAACCAGGGGAAAGTGTTAATTGCACGAACTTCCTGAAAACCTCGAGTGAATTCATCAAACAGTTTGACATTCATGAAACTTTAATGCTGCTGTGCGTTCTCACTTTTTCATCTAATGAGTTATTCATTAGATACCTGTATTTTGATTGTTATGTTCTACTTGTTTTTCAAATAAAAGAACAAATCGACATGGTGTGTTAGCAAAAGTGTATTAACCAACAAGGCTTCATTATTCGCTGAAACTGAATATTGTAGGGTTCTACGAGGGGATTTCGAAATATTTCCAGACTATCCAGGTTAGATCAAACATCAGAATAAGCAATTATTATTTATTTTTAATATAATCGCCTGTAACAGTTATACACTTCTCGCTACGGATGTGAACAATTCCAAACCATTTAAAATACGATTTTTCCTACGACCCAAAATAAGCTTTTACTACTTCTTCCATTGTTCCAAATTGTCATGAAATCTACGTCGGTATTATCGCTTTACATTTTAAGATAAATAAAAATTGCTAGGAGCTAGGTTAGGGCTATAGGGTAGCTGACTCGCTTCGAAAAATTCCCAATTACAACTAGCATTAGCTGAAAATTTTATGCGAAGAGGTATCATGAAGCTGTTACATTTCGACAGTTAACTTACCGCGACGTTTCTCCTTAATTTTATCACAATTTCTATGTTGGCAACGGAACTTCTGTAGCGGTGGAAATTTTTTCTTTTGGTTTCCGGATCCCAGTGATGAATCCATGGCTACAATGCAGTGCAAAAATTACTTTATTGCTTTTCAGTACGGAAAGATTTTTCTTCAGATATTTCTTCAAAAATTCCACTCGTTTTTGTTTATTGAAAACCCAAAGTTTCTCGACTTTTACTTCGTAGACACTTTTGATAGCTGAAGGTCACGAAAAATCCGTTGAACTATGTCACAAGAAACCGCAATTTATGCAATAACTATTTTCTCAACAGTAACGATGTTTTCATCTGTGCTTACTTTTGTTGGTTTTCCCAGCCTGAGGTATCATTACTAGATTTTCGTCCTAGCCGCACCTTTTCTGTCTAAAATGTAGTCTAGCTTAGAAGTTTACATTTTGGAGCAATGCCTTCCAGGGTTTTATTTTTTATGACTTAAAGATTGTACCTAATAGTGTACTTGTGGTGCACCAAATTCATTATTCTTACTGGACTAATTTCCTGATAGAGTTTTACTACATGATTTAACAAACAGAGAGTTTTAAGGCTTAGTCCGTACGTTATATTTCCAGTCTACTGTAGAAGTTGTAGGTTTCATTTTCATGTAATTTTTTGCGATTTTGGTCTTATATTTATGTTAATATTTCTTCATTATATACAACTGATATTATTATATACATTCAGATTCAAACTGTAGCGTAGAAATGACACCAAATACCCAAATATATTGTTGGTTAGCGAAACGCTAAACAATACAACTATTGAATCATTTGGTTATAGTGCTTATTTTTCATGTTTTGTTCACTAATTCTCTTCTATAATCTAAAGAAGATTCCCATTTTATGGATATACGACTAAGAAGTTAATGTTTCTTGGAAACTACAGCGTATTGTATTTATTTTTATCACTATTCGCAGATATTTAAGAGGTATTTAATATTTATGCCCTCCTGTAATGACACCCCCATGTACACGCACAAAACGGCAAAGTAATCTCTAAAACGAATAAACATTCTAAAAGCAGCTGCAGTAGCTTCAATGCCAGATCTACCCTTTGTGCCCTAATAAAAATTTACAAAAGTGCAGATGCTTGTTATGTATGCATATAACGAAAGTATCTATTCAATTGTTCTGTAACTTAACGGGTTTTTACATGACGCCTAGTCAAACACCTTGAAAATGATATAAAAAATCCTAAATACTTCTTCACCGCTAGCTTTTTTTCAATATTAGATAGTGAAGTTAATCCACAGCTATTGTTTGTAGCATTCCATTGTAAATATTTAGTTGTTCCTTGAAAAATTTTCGCTATTGCTGTAAATGCCTACGCCACAGGTATTGCAGTTCTATAGAGTTTGGAACAGAAGGAAATAGTGACTTATCTGCTAAAATACATAATGCGTTTTCATGTTCGAATTGATTTTGAAAACTATAAGGATTTAAACTTTTTTAAAAACTTCGCAGAACAGATTATTTGATATTATTTATTATATCATTATTGCTAAAAGAATCACCACCAAGTTAGGAAAATTCTATATTGGTGTATTTGAAAAAGTAGAACATAACTGAATATATTATTTACTTTGAAATAAATTAAAAATTCAATATCTTTTTGGTAAAAAATCTACTGCTACTTTATCTTAACTTCTAGAGTAAATGTCAAATTACCTACACTATGTTGTTGACAATTTAAAAAAATGATGCTTCAAGTTTTTGTTCTGTATTATTTACACTAAACACTTTTGGAAAGTTAAACTGCTCCTTTATCATTTTTTTAAACATTTAATAAAACTCTGGTCGGACCAGGATGGTTAAACTAATGTTGTGAAAACCAGGTATGCTACGAAGGTCAAGTTAAGCCCTTGGTACCTGCTATCATACCAATATCCTTTGGCAATGTTAAATTCCGTAGTAAAATTTTCCCTCTAGTTCACAAAAACAAATAATTGGATGTTGAAGTTTGATCTAAATCATAGGTTCTCAAACTTATTTCGCTCACCGCCCACTTTGAGAATAAAAAATTTTCTAGAGCCCCCCAAAATTTTTTAATTTACCATCTGTTGCGCATCTTGACAACAGCTATTGTAAATAATATTTTTGAACCATGATACGGAGAGGATAGATAGGATATGGTCCATATCCTATTTCTGAGTTCAAAGAAGAATTTTTCAATGAGAGCAATGAAAACGCATACTTAATCATATTTAGAAGTATTTTTATTAACATTAATTAAAAGAAAGCTTTGAATTTAAAACGTATCTAATGTGAAGGATGAATCTGATGCACTTTAACGAGTTTGTTAATATCAGGCTCGAATTTACTTAAAAACAACCGTAAGTCGCCGCGTTTAGTAACATGCAGCCGATTTTTCTTTTTAGTTAGCAACGTTGCTACAGCACTAAATCCACGTGCAGACAAATACGACGATGGGAATGCTATCAAAAATCGTTGAACAATCGACCATAATCCAGGGTACAGTTGCGGGATTGGCTTCTGCAGCCAAAATTTTTGGTAGCCATTCCTGAATTTAATTTTTAATTCCTCGTTTGCTGTCAGTTCTATAAGTTGTTCTTCCAGCTGGGATGATCCTGTTGTGTTGACATTTCAAAAAGGATCCAACACCCAGTCTGGTATGTCCTTGTTTAAAATGTCCTGGAATCGTTCCTTGAAATCACTGTGGAGGTTCTCCAAGTGTTGACAGTAAACAAGCAAGTCGTCGTTGTTGAATGATACTGCTGATAAATTAGGGAATTTATTAAATTCACGTCTGACGATATTTCTCTTGTATAATAGTAATTTGGATACGAAAGCAGCAACGACATTTTTTGTTTTAATCAAGTTTAAGTGGTCTCCCTAAGCTGGAGATTCACATCATTAAACAATTTATACAGATCTGTCATGTATGCAATATCATTCTTTGATGTGATGAGGTTGTCGCGCAATTCTGTGTCTTTGTTTTCCAGGAACTCTATTACAGAGTCAGATTGTAAAATCGAGTCAGGCAAGTACCTACCTTTTGATAGCCAGCGCACTTCTGTGTGAAGCAGCAAGCGGTTGAAATCTTCATCATTGGCAACGCAAAGCTGACTAAATAATCTGTCATTTAGTGAGTTGCTCTGATTTTATTAACTGCTCTGATAACATATTGCAGTGAGGTATGCAGGCGTTCATTCAGATTTCTCGCAACCAAATGCTGGCGATGAATGACGCAATGTACAGCAAATACGTCTGGAACTGTATTTTTTAAGTATGCTATGAAGCCTTTGTGACACCCTATCATAGCCGGAGCGCCATCAGTAGCAGCTGACAATATTCTTCAAAGAAATTTCCTTTTCGTCACAAAACTTTTCCAGTGTATTAAATATGGTTTCTCCTTTTGTATCTGTCTCTAAATTTCTAGCAAATAATAGTTCTTGACATATTTTCTCATTTTTGATAAACCTCACGTATGACAACAACAATGCTTCATTAGTTGGTAAAGTGGACTCATCCAACTGAATTGAAAATCGGTAAGTCTGCAGATGATTGCACAATGATTCTTCAATGTTTTCAGCCATCTCATCAATTCGTCTTTGCACAGAACTATTGCTCAAAGGAACTTTTCCGAAATATTTGCCGCTGGTTTATGAAGCACAGTAGTTATTACATCTTTTACTGCCGGTAAAATTAAATCTTCCCCAATAGTGTGTGGTTTGCCGGTCTTGCTTAGAAACTGTTGAAAAAAGTTTTGATATAGTTGGCTGAGCTACGTACTTCTTTTTCAGGCCTTGAAAATAGGCCACATCTTTATCTCTCTTATCCGAGTGCATTTTATTAAAATGATCTTTTAGCCTAGAAAGCTCCATCGCTTCATTTGAAAATGTTTTTTGACAAATAAGGACAGGACCGACAGGAATAAGATAAACATGCAATTACTCATGTGTGTGACCGAAGTCGTACTGAGCAAGTTAGAACAGGTGTCAATTCATGCAGCATTGCCCTCGCCCCCCTCGACCGCCTTAACGCCCCCTAATTTTCTCTGAGCCTTCTACCGCCCCCCTGAAAGCCTCCAGCGCCCACAAGGGGGCGTCATCGCCCACTTTGAGAAAGACTGATCTAAATAAAGAGGAGGCACTTTAATAGGATACCGCAATTGATAAGAAAATATGGTGCAAATGTTAATATATCTTAAATGTCAATACTTCAAAACCCAATATTTTAGAACAAACTACTGTTTAAATATACAGGGTAGTATCATCTTATATTCATTTCATCATCATTGACAGCCTTTTCGGCACACTGCTGGGCATCGGCCTCTTCTCTGCCACGCGTTCCTCCTCAACTAAGCTACATAGAAACACGGGGGACACACAGTTTAACGTCGAATCCGAACGACAGAAATTCCAGAGAAGGTTTTTAGCATTAAGATCCCACGGTTGGAAGCCGAATTGGGAAATTGTGTGTGCTGGGTTGCAGACAGGACATCTTATATTACGCCATTTTAAATACATCCCGTATATTAGCGATTAGTAAATGCTACTTTATAGTAAATTATCAAAATGTTTTTGTTTAATCTTTGGTTAACAAAAGGCAAAATGATCATGCATGTTGTATCAGTTGTCCTGTCAAAAAGTTACAAGAAAACAAACTGACCATATAATAAA
The DNA here is from genome assembly GCA_014611495.1 of Limonius californicus. NCBI lineage: Eukaryota > Metazoa > Arthropoda > Insecta > Coleoptera > Elateridae > Limonius > Limonius californicus. The sequence continues at coordinate 12,962 of JABXWE010009147.1, read as the reverse complement.
ATTTGAAGATCAGTGGCAAAAATACTAGGATAAATGACTATTTTCCTCTTGTAAGATAGTCTTGTGAAGCCGCATATCAAACCGTCGAGCTCCGGCTTCCGCCAATAAACTATATTTAAGTCCGTCCCTGGAAGAACAAACGACCAAATTAAATAAGACATTATTCTCGAAACTATTGCCAAATTTTTGATTACACTGCACTCGAATCGTATTCGTAATTTCCTATAGTTGTAAATTTAAAAATTCTATTTGTAGAATGCGAAACAAAACTAAATATACGACGGCTTAGGTCGCAATAACTTGCGTATTTCAAATTTTGCCTTTTCATCGATCCCCAGCTACACATTTAATACAAACAATCCGCTGAGAAAAGCTCCGATCCTTCGTTGCTCGGTTTTCCTTCTTTGCCTAAAAGAAAATTTATTTCAATCCTAATGTTGTATCTGGATATAAAATAGAGCAATATTACCATTTATGGAGCAGACAACAGACCGGCGCGTCGGGGTTGGGGTGAATTGTTTTGGGGCGACGGGAGTCATGGGGACTCCTAGGGACGTTGCAGCGGTCGATGCGTTTTGCTTACGCCAGAGAAGCCCGGACGGTTTTTAGATGGAACTTCTCGAAGCCGAAATGTCGAGGTAATTCGACAAAATTCATGCGGGCACATTTCAGCCCGGCAAACACAAGTTTTAAAGTCGTACGGATGAGAGCTCGTTGGAATAGGCGCAATTGAGGTAATTCCCATGCAAGTGGCTGCAATGAAGTTAGCAAACATCAGACTATATGGATATTGGAGCTGAATGCTGTCGACATCAAGAGCGCCATAAAATTCAGATGAAATTCTTGCTCCCATTCTTATAAAATGTTTCCGGAATATAGATTGCAAATTGGAAACTCACTTTAAGACTGATTTATTTCAAAACGAAAATTCCCGGGCTATAAATCCATCGCTACCTGAACTGCAACATACCTTTGTAAACTGCGTACCGTCAGAATAGAATTTAGCTGATGTTACAACACCAACTGTTAATGGAAATACACGCTAAATAGATAATTGTCTGAATAATAGAATTATAAAACTATTTGTGTATATGTTAGGAACCTCAGCTCTTTACCACGTATTTCTCCTCAGCGTTAAGGTAGAAACATGAAGGCGCCATAGTTTAACATCGATCTCGGACGGCAGAAATACTAAACAATTGTTGAAGCATTTAAACTCCACGGGTTGTAGCACTCGATTCGATTTGGTAGCATCGCGGATGTCCAGGTTTCGATCGTAAACATTTGAAGACGTTTGCTTGGAAGAACAACAGAACTCCCAACTGAGTCAATGACCACACTGCACACGTGAAGCGGTGGACTGAGAGTCAGTCGGTCTTAAAAGAACTACTAATGACGTGGAAGAACTGGAAACCTACAACAGCATTGCACCGGAATGGGTGCTCGGTCACCTGAGCATTTTAGATAAGGAAAAGGCAGATCCACTGGCACAGAGAGAAGCACAATACATACCAATAGGACCAGAGCCTACTAGTGTTATCGCTTACAAAATAGCAGGGGCCTATATAAAAGACTTACTTAAACAAACACACCAAATAGGTACATTTACGCCTTTGTATCTGGTTTGAGACAATCGACAGTGTTCATACGAGATCCGTCCAGAGAATACACAAAGTAAATCCTGGGGTTTTCAACGGGCCACTGCAACTTCAGAAAACAACTCTGTATTATGAGGATAGCAGATGACCACAAACGCTGACAATGCTTCGTTCTTAGAAACAAAAGAACTTAGAACTAACAACCTAATACTGGACTTGAAAGACTTGGGCTTATGAGGAAGGAGGCATAGGGAGCACAGAAGGTCATTTTTTCCGCAATGCCAAAAAATTAACAATAAAAATTTTGTATTGTAGCTGAAACTGCTATTAACCTCTGGAACGTTATAATAACTTGGGTTCCACGAAATTGATTTTTGAAATAGATTGTAAGGCCGAAGACTTTTAATTCTATTACATAAGATTTATCAATAGCAATGTGATTGGAAACGCAGAACAACCTTCTGATATCTGATGTATCTAAAACACACAATTCTACAATTGAATATTTACAATGTAGGCCTTACCGTATAAAGTTGTAGATACTGCAATGTTGACGACAAAAAAACCTCCCATGCAATGGAAGTAGAAAATTCTACAAGCCGTGAAGGACAAAAATCTGCGTCTGCGACAGTATAAGCATTGTTCAATTCTGTGCCTTTATGTATACATGCCAACGTATATACATGGTGATTTAAGGCAGAGAACGATGCCACTATTCCAAAAATAGGCAACCCGAGGTACATATCACAAGATACTTCAATATCTACATTTTCATTGGCGGTATAATAAACTAGAGATACCTGTTCGATTGGCTTAACAGTTTACTGGCTTAAATAAAGCTTATTAAATTCAAGGAGGGTTTCAATACTATGTATTTCAATACAGAAAAACCCGACATAAACTTAACAGGGCAAATCTATTTGAATTTACTTTGTGACACATTGCCACTCTTACTTCAAAAAATGGATTTAAATACAAGGTACATATGTAATATTGACAAAATGGCGCCATCGCAAACTATCATGTAATCACAGCATCTTTCAAATTTGTATTTTGGGTTGCCTATTTTTGGCATTTATGACTCGCACTCTCTCGTGAATCACTCTGTATGTATTGTTGCTATATTGAAAAGCTAAGTTCCTTAAGACATTTTTAAAATACTATGAAAATGTATTTCAATTTAATGGATTTATATAATACGTGTTACAGGAAACGTTAGCAGTTATGCGTTGTACGAGCTGTATATTGAAGAACCTGCCATCTATTAACTGTAATTCGAAGAACTCTCCCATCTAATAACTTAAAGTTACATAATTTTCGATGGTAGTTTATAGTGTAAGTTTTTTACAAGATATTCCCATACATCATCAACTGGATGTCTCTAAATCAGGACTACTCGAACGCCATGGACGAATGCTTGATTGGTTTTGTTCAATCTAAGTTGCAACTATAAATTCCACATAGAAGTATTTCTCTTGTAAATTAAACTAGCTAATGTTTAAATAAAATTAATATGAATTGAAGAAACTCAAAGTCATCATTGAATCCTTCTGGGAACGATGCCCCAATTTTCAATTTAAATATAACTTGGAACTCTGCAACTCTATATACAATATGTTTAAGAAACGGTCGAATAATTTATCCACGTATAGTACTCATCAAACCAAACAAAAAAGCCGTAATCAGCATATATCCATAAACCAACTGTTTCAGATATGTAATGTAATGAAATACAAAGGTTTAGTGAGTTAAAACCAGAGGATCCAGGTGTCCCTGCAGTTGGACTCCTTGTCCTATCTAAGATTTGTCGTTAAAGATTACACTGTTATAGGTATTCTTCGAAACTGATTGAAAAATGTGGAAGAGCTTGATCGTCCTTCAACCACAGATTAATTCTATTATTCAGGGATGAATTCAATATACAGTTTACTAATTAAACGATTTAGTACAAATACTGGCCCTAAGAGACGGTCTTCCAAGATATCCAGTGTAACATTTACCGAAAATCGATGCTGATGTCTTAACTAGATAATAGCGTGAGGATTTTTGTCTGTTGAAACATGATCTTATACAGATTAATGATAGCGTTATTCGTAAAAGTTGCATCACATATAATATTCTTCACCATCGTAGTTAATAAAAAACAAACTTACTCTCAACCGAGGGTGTTACAACCTTCCACATTCAATAATTTTTTAATTACCAGTATAGGTCAAAGCCAAAAGGTCTAACCACAGGTTCTTATCCGTAACCATGTGAAGTATTCTAAATGTGAAATAAAAAGTTTATTAACTGCCAAGAAACCCTTTATGTACTAAAGCAGTGGTCGGCAACCTTCTCGAGGATCAGACCACTTGAGTAACCAATAAGACATGGTGGGCAGCTGGGAAGCAGAAGTCATGCGACACCTCTTAGGAAAGGTTTTTTGTAAGAGTAACTATGAAACCAATATTCTCTTAATCCTTATATGGAAAAGTAATATACTTTTCCATCCAAGGTATCTCGTATCCGCTTGTGCTTTAGTACGTGAGTACCTGCGATCTATTGGGGTTGTGGTAGGTTCTGGTATACCGCTGCACAGATTCACTATTATGCAATCATTTTTGCGATTAGTGAAACCAATCGAAATGCAACACTCGACAGCTGGCCCTAAAAACACACCCTGTTTTGTTTAAATAAGTCGATATTGAAATAAAGAACGATAAGAAATAAAGATCGTTTATTACTTTAGGAAGAAATGAGTACGAATGTGGTATAAATATATATTAATTTCATGTTGCACCCTGTACATTCTGAAATATTAGTTATAATTATGAGGCGTTCGGCTGACAATGACGGCTTGCGCGGTCATGAAAATTATGTTGTTCCGAATCAACTACCAAAGTCCTTTGCCCTTACAATTGATCTCAACTTAACGTTTCAATAATAATGTATTGTAATCCTTTGTAAAAAAAGGTATTTAGTTTCTTCTCAAAATGTACCTTAATAGCTGCTATAAGTTCGTCATTGTTCCTCAGTATTTTTCTCCCAATAGTTTTTTTCAGGTTCGGAAAAAAATTGCTCAATTTCTCTAGCAACAGCAGCATTTCCTAGTCTTGACTTATGCATTGGTGCATTGTTGTGCAGCAGCAAAGCGCCTCGCGTCAGTTTACCGCATCTTTTCACTTTAATAGAATATCCGAAGCCATGCAATAAACTTGCATAATACTTCCCTGTTGCTGTATTACCCTTCTGCAGATAATCAACTAGCAAAATTCCTTGACACTGCCGTAAAATTGTTACCATAATTTTTTTACATTTTGCGGTTTCTAGTACCAAATTGTTAGACATCTGAATACCTTCAATAGGGCGACCGGGGATCATCTTCTAATGATTCACGACCACGTTTAAATTGTTTTGACCACTCGTGACTAGTTGACTTGGAAGAAAATCATTCCCGTACGCAGACAACACTTCAGCATAAAAAAATTTCAGCTTTTTGGCCGTTTTAGACATTTTAACTTGTCTACATTTGGAATACCTAATATGACAAAATTGTTAAAACTTAATATAGCATATATCTATATTAAAATACACCTCATATCAAACTGAAATCATCCTAATTAGAGCAACAATTGGAACAACTAAATCTGACTTAAAAAGGAACTAATACTTCAAATTTTGTTAACAAGCTCCAATATCGTAATAAATAAGAAGATAGTAAACGAGAAAGATATAAAATAAAATTGTAATAAAAGAAATTTCCGCTGTTTTTGCACATTTTAAATGATTTTGTTGTGTTACTATTCAAATTCCAAACCTTGCCGCCCCGAACAAAGTAGCCGGACTTTAATTCTTTATTCTCTAAATCTTCTATTGTTTACCTCACATAAAGGGAAGTTAAATTTTTTGGTTTTATTCCCGTAATAGTTATACCTTTTTCCCGATCTTATTGCGTATGTAAATTGGACGACGAGTATCTTCAACAAGGGGTAGTCACTTAATTTCTGACGTTGTTCCAAGAGAAATTAAAGAACAACTCTGAACATTTCTGTTCACGCAGAAGGCAAGGATTCGGCAGCACAGATACCTCAAGCAGGAAAATCTATAGAAGATGAACCTAGGTCAGGTAGACCAAACAGAAGTGACTACAAATGAAAGCATGGCTCGAGCTGAGAAAACGGTTTTGATAATCGCGAAGTCAAAGTGCTACAAATAGCTGCAGAAATTGGTGTTCTCTCTGGAATAGTTAAACGGGTTCTGCATCATCATTTTCATCTGTTAAAAGTGTCTGCAAAGTGAACGTCCAGCAACCTTTCAGTTTTGCATAAGAAAATATGAATTAAATGTTTTAAAGCAATAGGGAGAGTTTCTGACTTTTAACCTCCGATGAAAGGTGGATGCATGCAATAGAAAAGTAAAAAAATCTTCGTCGCCTTATACTACCGCCAATATGCAGTAGACTTCTAAACTGAATAGTATTTGGTGTTAGTGAGTTACTGGTTAATAACCGTTATAGTAAGTATGTGACGTTATTTTGGGTATTTTTGATTCTTTCTACAATCTACTAACAACTCAGTTGATGGAATTCATATTGCTATAGTACGAAACCCTATTATTTTACAGCATTTGTGTTGGAAAAATTTTCATTATAGTTTATGATTCAAGATGTGCATGTGTGTTTGTTGTTGACGTGAGTTTGGGGCAGAATCGGGTGGGGCATAAGCGGGTTATGCTCTAACTATTGAATTCATCAATACCTAGTAGATTATTTTATTTCTTCGACCGATGCTACACCTAAAAGGTATTACAGTTCAATAAAATGGTATGGAACTACCAAAGGAAAACAGACCGTCAAAAAATTGTCACATGATAGTCTGTGTTATCAAGTACAATGGGATATAAAAAATCTGCAGCTACCTTTGGAATTCCCCAGAGTACGGTTGAAGACCGCATTAAAAAAAGGAATGGGATTAAATTGAAGGAAGCGGCCAGTAAAGGTATATCAGATATGACTCAGACAAATATTCTACTAAAATTATTATTATTCAAAAGAATGGGACGATTTAAATGTGTATTTTCTTCCAAACAAGAAAACGAATTAGTAGAATATATGCAAGACATGGAAAGTCGGTTGTTTGATCTGACAACAACGGAGTTGAGGCGACTGGCTTATCAGCTGGCTGAAAGAAATAACCTACAGGACAACTTCAACTGTAATGACAATATAGGAGGGCTTGATTGGTTGAAAGGATTTATGAAGCGACATCAAAATTTGTCGTTAAAAACTCCAGAGGCTACGTCAGCGGCACGTGCAATGGGCTTCAATGAAGCATCTGTCGGGAAGTTTTTCGATCTATTGACGAATGTGATGGAGAAATATAACTTTCGGCCAACACGAATATACAACGTGGATGAAACCGGACTAACTACAGTGCCAACAAGTCAGTCAAAGGTAATTGCCATTAGGGGGCGACGTCAGGTGGGAACCCTTACGTCGGCAGAGAGAGGTCAGCTGATAACTGCTGTTTTGTGTTTCGCTGCTGCTGGTTATTACGTACCTCCTTACCAGATATTTCCACGAGTTCGAATAAAGAACGAACTTCTCGACGGAGCACCGGCAGAAACTACATACTGCATGTCATATCAGTGGATGGATGCAAGCCCATATCTTTATTGACCGGTTACACCATTTTATAAAACACGTTAAGTCCACCAAAGACAACCCGGTGTTACTTCTGCTAGACAGTCATGGGGTCCATACAAAAAATATCGAATTGATAGATATTGCTAGGCAACACGGAGTTATATTACTATGCTTCCCGCCCAACTGTACTCACAGACTGCAGCCGCTAGACGTGAGTTTTATGTCTCCCTTAAGTACATTCTACAGCCAGGAAGTCAAGACATAGTTAAGAGCTAATCCTGGACGTGTAGTGACTCAATATCAAATCAAGCTTACAATAGAGCTGCAGCCGTCCATACCGCTGTATCTGGCTTTACTAGAACAGGAATCTATCCTATTAACTGGCACTTAGAGAGGCTGGTTTTGCAGCAGCCAAACAACAGAGCGGAAACTTACAGAAGATGTAGAAGAAGAAGCCCCCGCGGAAAGAGATTTATCGATACCTGGTCCTTCTAGACGATCGTCTAGGCAAACAACACCGATAGCTGGTCCTTCTAGGCGATCGTCCAGGAAGACAACACCTGAAGAAACACCTATCATTGCAAACCAGCTAGAAGTTCTTATAATTTTCTATATCGCCTAAGGACATAATACCAATTCCTCGGGGTAACAAAAAAACAACTACCACAAGACGGCGAGGCAGACAGCCATATTAACAGATTCTCCATACAAGAATGAACTAGAGGCAATCATGCTAGAGAAACGACAGTCTCTCAAGCCTAAAAGAGTGAAGAGAAAGGTTGTATCTCAAGGAAAAGCTAAACAAAAAAACCAAAGGCCAACAAAAGATTCTGAAGAAGATACGAGTTCAGAGGAAGAAACAAAAAGCGATCACACATTATGTATTTATTGTAAAGAAGGATACTCCACGACATTCAGAAATGAAGGATGGATTAAATGCACTTTGTGCGAAAACTGGCCACATGAAGGCTGTATAGCCTGGCTGGAAGAAGACATGGACCAATTCCAACGTGACTCTTGTTCAATAGCAGTGTCATATTTTTGCTCCGGTTTTGCTCCACAGACCATCCGGTTTTGCCCCGGGGGTGGGGCAAAACCGTATTTTGCAGTGTTTTTTAATATGTTTATATTTAATCAATAAAAATATATTTTGCCTAGTTTGTTATGTTTATTCTATAGGTAACGCTCACAGGTTTCTTTTGATAAAAATTCTTGACACAATAAAAATTATGGGATATACAATTTCTTTGCCTTAGCTACCCGGTTTGGCCCCCGTTCCCCTACGACGATCCTCCAGTGCTGCAGTGGAAACATGTCCAGTAATTCCAAAAAATGTGGCGACCATCTTTTTGTTTCGGCTTTTTTACGAACAACTGTTGTTGGAATGGTGTCAATTGCTTTTACACCAATCTTTAAAGTTGCTTGAATACTCCTGGCAGTAAGATGCTCCTCTTTAATCATGTTTCGTACAAGACCAATATTCTTTTCGGTAACTGCCGGTTTTGACTTAGCAACTCGAAAGTTGTCATTTAAGGAAAATCGACCACGTTATAATTTATTGTACCATCACTTTACGGTAGCTAAGGAACACGAATTGTCACCAAACACTCGACTGATTTCCTCAAAACATTCTTTACGACTGAAGCCACGCGTGTAGTTGAAATAACTACAGCTCCATAATGCTCTTTATTCAATTGCTTGATTTCTTGGGGAAAGAATATTTGACAACGTTCACTATAATTAAATTTGTAAACACTTATGTTAAAATGTCAATAAAATTTCTTTTAAAATATCGCAGCCTGCTAGATAGGCTCAGGGGAAAGAGAACAGCCCTCGGAGATTTTAGTTTAGAATTGTTGAAATTGCGTAACAAATGGGTATCAATGGTAAAGTTGATTATGTTATAAGATAAAATATCATTCGTTACTCTGTTGTCTGCGTCACCTAGTTAGGCTGGAAAGCTTTGGAATTTCCCTCGTTATACGAAATTTTACAGCACTACTATTACGAAATACCTAAAATGTAAAATAACATCCGTATTAAGTCGTTTAATTCAGGAAGTTAATAAAAATGAAGATTCTTCCTGTCGGCCAATTTTATTTGCACGTCGTTTGCTGAACACACAAGCGCTTCCTGAAAAGGACTTAAATGCTCTTAAAAAAATAGAGCTGCAGCAACAAGTGTTTGTCTGAAACTCACTTTATTTGCGTTTGAGCTTTCTTTCTTCAGTGACAGAGCAGCAAATTGGTTTTAAAAAGGTATCATCACGCTTACTTACTCTCGTTTCCAACAAGAAAATTTCGGTTTTTATGCGTTTATAGTCTAACTACATAACCAAAAATGATAGATTTTAAAGGAAAGGATAAGAGCTGTAACAGTAAATATAGTCTTATCGTTAGCAAAAATGTGCTTCCAACACTCTTAATAATATCGAATTGCAAAGTTTGCTCTCGTGGCCCTAGGAAAGCAGTGAATCATCGCTTCTACACCGCCCAGACTCTAGCAATAAGAATATAAATGTAAAAAAGAGCCAGTTGATTTTTTTATGTTCTTCTTTGGGTCTGTTATTCAGAACATTGCAACTGTCGTCTGTCAGCGCGGCTTTAAAATTTAGTAGTTTCCGAACTTAGTACGCGTATATCAAGAAAATGTATTACTTTCTGTTGCTGTTTGTTCAGTAGTGGACATGTAAATTAAATTGGAAGCGTGCATCATTTATACACTTTTATGTGGCACAATTGCGAAACAGTTGGCCGTATGGATACAGTCGCAATTGCAATTCATAAAGTATTTATAAAATTTTCGAGAAAAATCCGAAAACCATACATACTTCTACTACAAGAAAATTCCTAATTTCGAAAAATATTACAATTATTTAGCGCTAACAGGTATAAAACGCTGAAATGCTACAAAATATTAAAATTACTGAATAAAAGAGTAACTGTTTTTGGGATAATTTCCCAATACAATAAGAAGCTCCTAATTTAATTTCATTTGACTAATACTTCATGTTACTGCTATGCATATTGATCCCTTGTTTGGATTATAATTAACATCTAGTTCACCATTTACAATTAATAAAAACGGACTAATTTACTAAATTATTTACATGAAAGTGAGAAATTGTTCTGCTACGATTTTAAGCTAGCACTATAATTATGGCCTAATTTTCACTAAAAAATCTACTTGCAACACTTAAAACTATTAACTATTAATAAAATGACTTTCGATAAATACCAATTAATTTAGTAGACTTAATTTTTACATCTAAATATACTTTTACTAATCAAATTATTAGCAATAATCACAATTTAATTTCCAAAAATTGTATTAGTACTTTTGAATCTGATTTTCCTAATAATATTACTTGTAATAATTACATATTATTTGTAGTATATTTTAGTATTACTCTTAGGTTAATTTCACCAATGAAATAAATCATTGTTAATTGATTTTAGAAGCTTTAGCATCTCTAGTTAGTCTTTATGTACTAATTAGGTTTAGATATTTTACTATTACATGTAAAATAAACTTCGCTGATAAATTTTTCAGTATTTTTTGATTGTAATGAAATTTTGGATTTAGCTTATTTGAACGATTCTGAACAACTTCTATTAACAAAATTTTGTTGTAAAAAAATCCCTAATACGACTTCTTCAATTTTGCTGTTTATTTTAAATCGTAGTAGGCTAGCATTTCACCGTGAAGGGAAAGTAACATACCCTAAAATTACAGTTTAGTGAGAGACACTGTATATATATATATTCGTATATATTTATTTGTAATTTATTTAGTATTTTAAAGGCAGTAATAATAATGTTTGCGATAATTACAAGTCTATTTATGATTTATTAGAAGATATTATCCTTTCAAGTATAATTTTAGTAAAGAATTACTTGTGATAATTACTAATTAAAGTCATAAACTTTAGTATACTTTGAAGTCAGCCACGAAATTAATTATACTAATTACAAATTAATATTTTAGGATCACTTTTAAAACCGATTAAAGTCGTACAATTAATGCAAATAAATACAAATTGAATTTTGAAATATTAGTTTTACGGGTATACTTTAACAGAGGAAATAAATTCGTAAATTTAGTATTACTTTACGTGGAATTTTGCATATAAAATTTTATACAATAAATTCACATATTTTAGTATCACTCTTAAGTTTAATTAGGATCGCAAAACTAAGTAAGCAACAATTAGAAATTGATTTCAGAAATTTTGGTGTTACTTCTAAGTCTACTTTCATCGAAGAAATTAACTGTAATAATCACCAAATAATTTGAAATGTTGTAGTATCAATTTGAAATCTAATTATGGAGAAATAATGAAACAAAATACAAATTGATATCAAAAATTTTAATATTACTTCTAATTATACGTTAACCGAAGAAATGCACTCGATATAAATTTAGTCTTACATTAAGTTTTTTTAAATGTCTCAGTAGCACTCCTAAGTTTAATTGGAGTCTAAAATTAGTTAAGCAAGAATTAGAAATTGAATTTCAGAAATTTTGGTGTTAGTTCTAAGTCTACTTTTATCGAAGAAGTTAATTGTAATAATCACCAATTAATTTGAAATGTTTTAGTATCAGTTTGAAATCTAATTATCTTTGGAGAAATAATGATTCCAAATACAAATTGACATCAAAAATTTTAGTATTACTTCTAATTATATGTTAACCGAAGAAATGCATTCATACATATTTAGTCTTACATTAAGTTTAATTTCGCTAATAAAAGTATACACAAGAATTTCAGATGTTTAGTAGCACTCCTAATTTTAATTAGGGTTTTAAAATTATGTAATCAAGAATTAGAAATTGATTTCAGAAATTTTAGTATCACTTCTAAGTATACGTTAAGCGAAGAAATGCATTCATACATTTAGTCTTACATTAAGTTCAATTTCGCTAATAAAAGTATACACAATAATTTCAGATGTCTTAGTAGGACTTCTAAGTTTAATTAGGGTTTTAAAATTATGTAATCAAGAATTAGAACTTGATTTCAGAAATGTTAGTATCACTTCTAAGTATACGTTAAGCGAAGAAATGCATTCATTCATTTAGTCTTAAATTAAGTTTAATATCGCTAATAAAAGTATACACAATAATTGACACAATACACAACAAGACAGATGTCTTAGTAGTACTCCTAAGTTTAATTAGGGATTTAAAATTAAGTAATCAAGAATTAGAAATTGATTTCAGAAGTTTTAGTATCACTTCTAAGTATACGTTAAGCGAAGAAATGCATTCATACATTTAGTCTTACATTAAGTTTAATTTCGCTAATAAAAGTATACACAATAATTTCAGATGTCTTAGTAGCACTTCTAAGTTTAATTAGGGTTTTAAAATTATGTAATCAAGAATTAGAAATTGATTTCAGAAATTTTAGTATCACTTCTAAGTATACGTTAAGCGAAGAAATGCATTCATACATTTAGTCTTACATTAAGTTTAATTTCGCTAATAAAAGTATACACAATAATTTCAGATGTCTTAGTAGCACTTCTAAGTTTAATTAGGGTTTTAAAATTATGTAATCAAGAATTAGAAATTGATTTCAGAAATTTTAGTATCACTTCTAAGTATACGTTAAGCGAAGAAATGCATTCATACATTTAGTCTTACATTAAGTTTAATTTCGCTAATAAAAGTATACACAATAATTTCAGATGTCTTAGTAGCACTTCTAAGTTTAATTAGGGTTTTAAAATTAT
>JABXWE010009146.1:0-11323 GCA_014611495.1 Limonius californicus | reverse complement strand
GTGGGCTGGAATATGCGGTGATTATTTAATTGGACCCCATTTTATTCATGAGAGGTTGAATGGGCATAATTACCGGCAGTTTCTCGAAGAAGAATTGCCAGCTTTGATGGAAGATGTTCCCATTTTAGTAAGAAATAGACTGTGGTTTATGCACGTAGGGCACCAGCGCACTTCAGTGCTCTGGCTCGCGAATATTTAAACCAAAATTACGAAAATCGCTGGATAGGTCGCGGAGGACCACAGGCATGGCCACCTAGGTCCCCGGACCTCAACAGTTTAGATTATTTCCTGTGGGGTCATCTTAAAACATTGGTTTACAGCACACCAATTCATACTGAAGAGCAGTTGAGAAATCGCATCATAGTTTCTTGCGAAACTATTAGAAACAGTCCCGGAATTTTCCAAAAAGTACGTGAGTGCATGAGAAGAAGAGCAGAGGCAGGAGATTGGCAGGAGGTGGACATTTTCAACATCTGATTTAATTTATTTCTTTGTGCGTTCAGTGTAATTTTGTGTTAGCATTCCAAAATGTATTTAGATTACTTTAATTTCATAATTTTAACCTTTAAAATTATTCTCTTGAAAAAAATATTGTTTAAAGTTACATAAATTGTTTTTTCTCGTATCAGCTCCATGTCAGATGATGATGATGATGATGATGTAAGTGGTCTAGCGAGATGCAAATGAATGAATTTTATTTTTTTATGCGAAAACCGTACGTCAAACGAAAAAAATCAAGAGACCAGATTTGCTCAGAAAGGAATGAGGATTTCAAAAATAACTTTTACTTTAAGAAAAAGCAATGGCGTATCACTTTTCTCTTTAAAATTATTCAATGCAAATCCCGCACGAACGCCACTGGCAAGAATAAACAATTATGTTGTACAGCAGAAAATGCCTTTTGATGCATAGAATATACGTACTACGTTTCACAAAAATATCTGGGGTCATACCAAAGTTATCATAAAAAAAGAATTTTTCTTAAAACTTTAGCACCCTGTAGTTCAAAAGTTAAGACCTTTAGGACATATGTTCATATGAAGTTTTTTTCTCAAAATGGACCCAAGAATAACCTCCTTAAATATTAGCATGTTATTCAGAAACACCCTGTATAGTATGTAGTGTTCTGTGGTGCAGTTGTTTCTTGTCCGTAGCGTGGTGAGCAACGTAGTGAGGTTGTAGAGTCGGTGCTTAAAATTTTGAGCTTTGAAAAATGGCAAATCGTAAGAGCATATAAACCAGTACAACTAAATTTTAACTGAATTGTTCTAGGAATCATAGTTCACGTTAATTGTCCCATCGATAATGGTAATATTTACGACATGGCGGCAAACCACGAGGTCGCCCTAAACTTATTTACCAATCAATGCCCCGCCGGGGCACGTGTGGCGGAAGTGACAGGAATAAAAGGAAAACGACAAGAGAAATGTGCATGGCGAGTTCGCTATATACGTGACTTTGCTCCCCAATTTGGTAACATCGACCCCGAACAATTAGCTCTTGAAATTTGTAATGGGCAACCTAATAATACGACAATTATAAAAAAAACTCGAATTCCTTTCCCCCCCGCTATAGAAATTGTATATTCGATTCGCTGCATGTGCGACGTATCGCCAAGTACTGGTATGTCAATTAAAAGAAGTGTTTCTGTTGAAACAATTAACACGGACTTGGTTAATTTAAAGGTGGAGGAGAACATCCAAGAATAATTGTTATTTTTTTTATTCCATGTTTAGTGTGACGTTAACGATCAATCTAGGTACTACTAGTGTTGAAAAATGATAATTTTTTTGTGTTTTAGGTAAATTATGGCTGTAAGAAGGAAATACCTATATACTTGATTAAAGATATATGTATAATTATATTTGTTGCATTATTAGATATTCATTCCCATTACAGCTTAAGTAGATTTTATAATTCAATTGTTCGATCAATGTCAACGCTCAATTTTTTTGGATTAAAGTGATATTCGATAGCTTTTCAAGTTGGTTAGTCAAATGCTTTTTATCCTATTGTCTGTCGCTATAAGGTAATCAATCCCAACGAGACGTTTTTCACTTTATTTTGCAATTTCTGAGCGTTAATAGTGTCTTGTGTCTTCATAATGAGTCCTTTTCGGCATCATTCAGCGCCTCAAATTGATATTGCAATTAAAGAAAATGAACCAGCCAACACAGTGAGGTGTAAAAAAGGCTGTTTGGAACCAATTTAAGGCGATCTGTGACAATTGCTCTTACGAGTTAATGCATCAACATCTGATAAGTAAACGTTTTGTACCTAAAAATCAAATTGTTCTGAATAGACCCACATGATTTTGTTCTGTAAATAATTACAACTGATATTTTTTGTCTAGAATTCGTTTAATTAGGTATGACTAATTTTAATAATTACACAAACCTTAAATAATAAAGTCAAACCTTAATAAAGGACGCAAGAATCTTAAAGGGGGAGGTGTTGGGAACTACCCGCCGCTGGTTATCATTTCGCGGTGGACTTTGACATCGCCTGCAGTTCAACCCTTAGCACGTCAAACCTTAATAGAGATTATGGACCTAAAAATCATCGTTTGCCTTGAAATTCAGCACAGCTTCATGAGCTGAAGACGAATTTTAACTTTTTTAATATACTTTAAAAACTGGGCAGTCTCTAAAAAGTTACTTTTTTAAATATACCTTAAAAAACAGGTCAAAATCCTTGAAATATTTGCATTTTAAATATATCTTTAAAAACAGGGCATAATCCTTAAAAAAGTGTTGTGTGCTAAACATGCCTTACTATAGTAGTTATCAACCGTTTTGGTCGACACCTCAATATCAATTTTTAAATTCCTTAACAAATGTTTTTATCAATAAATGGAAACAACAATAAAGCAACTGGTTAGCGATCTTAGCTTGTCAAAATTATTTAAATATTTTAATGACTCCAATGTTAAACAATACGTTATCGAAGAAATTCGTAAACGAAATTTAAATAGGATTAGAATAACAAATAAGTGGACGCGACTGCCTCCCTGGACTTTCCCATACTGGAAACTGTTCATATCATCTTTATTCAACAGTAGAGTTATTTTCCTCAAAACGGTTGTTCAAGTGCTATCCTAAAACCTTGCGTAACGAACAGACTTACAAGGTTTGTAAGAATTCCCGCCAAATATCTGCGGTGCCCCTTAATTTCCTTTTAATATGCAACCAGGCATACTTCATTCTCTACTATATACGTCGCGCGGTCTAACTAGTACCGATCGCTGTTGCTACCGAGGTAAAATTTTCTAAGTCCCTGGAAATTATATTTTGTAGGGCATAAAAAATCCATTTTTTTATTTTCGCGGAAAAAGATTCTTTGACGCAAACAAATAACAACCGTTAGAATAAAAAAAATATTTTTCTAAAAAAGAGGGGGGAGGGGGCCGGTGCGTTTACATATATCCACGAGTGTAATATTTCTTTGCATATTCATATGCTCCATTACGTACTGAGCGATTCAGTGAAAACCCCAGCTTCCTATCTTTTTTCGTTGATTAATTAAAGGAGTTTGAAGTTTCAAACTTCCAAGCTTCGTAGAGGGCGCCACAGGAAAATTACGGAGTTCTTCAAAAAACATATCGATAGCCCCTTGCGAGGTCTATCGACATATGAAATTTAAAAAAATTCCTTGTAGCAGTTTTTGAGAAATAATTTTTTGAAAATTTCCAAAATTTTGAAAATTCGTAATTTAGGCCCCTTATAATTTTTCAAAAAACTTTTTGTATCACCTCATTTTACCCTTCATATACTATTCAGAAAATAAAAATCATTTGAATCGATTCATCCGTTTTCGAGTAATTGGGCGTTAAACTCAAAATTTTCAAAAAATCATAGCGCCCTTCAGTTTAAAGCTAGCGAGTTCGACAAAAAACTAACAGATTTGTCTTATGACCCTCTATCGTTATCCGCGATAAAAGTTTCAAAATTGTAATCACGAAAAAAGTGATACCAAAAAAACGTGCGTAACTTCCGCTTCCGGTTTCGGATTTTTTTGAAAAGCTTATTTTTTCGATGAATTTTCGATACACCGCCGCATTCCAAAGCGCATCAAAATCGGAGCAATACTTTCGGCTGTAGGAGCGTCACATACGTACGTACATACGTACATACGTACCCACCCACAGACAGACATTTTTTAAAAACCACTTTTTTGGGTTCCTAGAGACCCAAAACGGATATATCCGTTAAAATCTCGATTTCGAAAATTTTCATGATTTCAATACTTACCCTATACCTATAAGGTATGGGAAAGTAAAAATTATTAATTATCTGAAGAATTTATAAGAGAGTTTCAAGATAAAGTTGTTTGGTGCTATTTTTCAAGGAGGAAAAAATTATCAGAAGAGTTCATTAGAAAATTTCAAAACAAAGTTCATTGGAGAAATTGTTGACTTGTGAATTAATTCAACTCAAAAGTAGAAACACTTCAAACTGAAACGTTTATTGAGAAAAATATTGACAGACGACAAAATTACAAAAATTAAAAATTAACAACTGCTATACATGTATATAAATGCATACACAGCATTCTACAAAATACATAAACATGAAGTTGCTTACGATCTCCAACACTCCTCCTTAAGCAACTTCTGACGTAGGTCTTCAAATATTTTCTTACCTAACGCTTTGGTAAAAATATCATCATCTCATCTTAACTAATCAGAATTCCATCATCTACAAATATTCCAAGTATAACTGACCTGTCTTTATTATAGAAGATGCATGGATCATCATCAGTGTCTTTTAATCCTAGTCTCTTCAAGGTTTTGGTAAATGTAGCATTCCAGTCCTTTGGAGCTTGGTTCAACCCACATATACTTCTTTTCAGACGGCAGACTCTTCCAGAATTATCATCAAAACCTTCTGGCTGCAACATGAATATTTCCTCCGATAATTTTCCATTTAAAAAAGCTGTGCTGATATAAAACGTGTGAATTTTCAGTCCTTTGTTTGCAGCATGACTCAATAATAATCTAAGACTAGCATATCTGACAACCGGAGCAAAGGTTTCATTGTAGTCAACTCCATGAACTTGATCAAAACCTCGAGCAACTACTCGTGCTTTCAAACGTCCATCTGCTTTCTCACGTAAAACCCATTTACATGTTAATGTTTTTTGACCTTTAGGTAGATCTACTAGCTCCCACACTTTCATCTGATTCAGAGCATCAATTTCATTTTGCATCGCTCTTCTCCATCCAGGATCCTTCAACGCATTTTTTACTGAAATATCTTCAACTTCACCAACCATAGCATAGTCACTATACTTTGGATGCGGCTTCATGTCCCCACGATTTCGCAAATCATATCTCAGCATTTTCTCTCGTACTTCTAAATTTGATTCCGATTCTGACTGATCACTTTCACATTTCTTGAAATACTCCTCCTGATCCTGTTCAGATTCAGATGATTCTTCGCTGTCAGCTGCTTTTTGTCTTGATTTAATTTACTGGCCTTGCAATTTACCTCCGTATACCCATTTTCTGGACCAACTTTCTCATCGAACAGTACATTACATGAAACTTTGACGTGTCGTTCACTTGGAAAATAAATTCTATATCCATGTTCTTCAATATCATACCCAACAAAAATTCCTTTGTTGCTCTTCCTGTCAAGTTTCTGGCGTTGATGATCTGGTACCATCATATAGCATTCACATCCAAAACTTTTCATAGATTTCAAACTAATTCGACGACCAAACCATAATTCAGCAGGTGTCTTACCTGCAACATTACTGTTTCCAGTTTGATTAATTGTGAAGACTGAATAGTTAAGTGCTTCTGCCCACAAAGACCGTTCAAGATCTTTAGCATAAATGACTGCTCTCGTTGCTTCGACCATAGTACGCATTTCTCGCTCAATTCGACCATTTTGTTGTGGTGTATAAGTAACTGATCGTTCATTAAATATCCCAAGCTGTTCAAAAATTTTCTTACTTCTGACATTTTTAATTTCTTTTCCATTATCTGACATTAAGACTTTAACTCTTCTTCCAAATTGATTTTCAACCAAGTTTAAGTATATATTCAGTTTATCCATTGCTTCTGACTTTTGCTTCAGAAAATAAACTGTCCGAAAGCGACTAAAGTCATCTTTAAACAGTAGAAAATATTTAGCACCACCAAGGGATCGCTCATTCATTTCTCCTAGATCAACATGTATTCTGTCAAGAGGAGCTTTAGCAATGACATCGGTCTTTGGATGAGACACTTTATGTTGTTTTCCGTACGCACATCCTTTGCAAACATTATTATCCCAGTCATCAATATAGTGAATGTCGTTTCTCTTCAGAATGTCTTTCACATGACAAATGTTTTGATGCGCCAATCTTTCATGCCAAAATTTCAAACTTACTGCTGGTAAACCATACTCCTTCATTGAACGAAACATCATTTGAAATAATCCTCCAGTCCTTCTAGCTACCAAGACAACCTTGTCTTCTTCTATGATCAGTGACTCATCTGCCATAGCTTGTTGTGTGTAGCCTTTATCAAGTACAGTTGTGACAGAAAATAGATTAAACTTAAGATCTGGGACAAATAGAACATCTCTTAATACAACAGGATACCATTCATGACCATCGTAAGCATGCAGCTGAACATTCCCAACTGAAATGCCTTGTAACTTTGTTGAATCTCCAATTTCTACTAAGATAGGAACATTCAAGGATCGTACATTTGTTAACCACTTTAAATTCCCAGTCAGATGATGTGTTGCACCACTGTCCATGATCCAAACTTCATGTTTATTTGATATGTTTTCAAAAAGTGTTGATGACAATGCAACTGAGACAAAAGATTTTACTCGACTCTCATCACTTGACTTCTTGGGACATTCATTTGCAAAATGACCCTTTTCATGACAGTAATTACAGTTATAATTTTTCTTGCAGTAGTCAAAATATTCAGGACATGGTTTATTAATACATTCACGCTTCCTGTGACCAGCTTTACCACATTTAAAACATTTATTGAACTGACCTGACTGTCTATACTGACTAGAACCTGAATTATCTGGCTCCTTCCTTATTATCTGACTTCTCTTATGCTGGTTCTTCCTGAATTTTTCTGATTTGCTAACTAGTGCATTTCTGACATTTTCTGACTCACGACCTTGAAGTCTTATTTCTTCTTGCTGAAGACGATCACGCAAGTTTTGAAGAGTTTTCTCTGCTTCTGCAACTGATTCCCAAGCAGCATGAAAAAAATCAAATTTTGCAGGCAGAGAGTTTAAAATTCTCGACATTATCCAACTGTCCTTAATTTCTTTACCTTTTGAACGTAATTCCTGTGCCAGCCCATCTATTTGGAGACAATTATCTGCAATAGACTTTAATTCATCATACTTGTAACTAAAAAATTGTTGTTGTAACATTGCTGTGGACTTCTGACTTTTCTGACCATAAAGCTGCTCCAGTCTATTCATCATTTCTGCTGCAGACTTGCATGTTGTAATTTTTAACGCGATTTTCTCATCTACATTCAAACCAATGATTGCTTGAGCTTCTATGTCCTTCTTGATCCACTCTCTTTGTCCTCCATCCGTGATGAAAGGCTTTGGTAGTTCACCAGTAACAATATTCAGCAACTCCTTCATTCTCAGCAACAAATGTAACTTGAAACTCCAGGACACATAGTTCGACTTTCCATTCCCTTCTGCAGACTCGACTAACTTCTCTAGACTTAATTTTGTATCCATTTTACTACTCAAAGTTAAATTAATTCTTTTTCGAGCTTACTGGGCACCATAACCTGTTGACTTGTGAATTAATTCAACTCAAAAGTAGAAACACTTCAAACTGAAACGTTTATTGAGAAAAATATTGACAGACGACAAAATTACAAAAATTAAAAATTAACAACTGCTATACATGTATATAAATGCATACACAGCATTCTACAAAATACATAAACATGAAGTTGCTTACGATCTCCAACAGAAATATTTCATGGTCTCAAAAATTATCAGAAGACTATTAGAGAGTTCCAATATAAAGTTGATTGGAGATATATATCACTATATCAAAATTTATTAGAAGATTTTATAAGAGAATTTCAAAATAAAATTTCTTTCGATAATTTAAAGAATAATAAAAAAATATCTAAAAAGGTTTTAGATGAATTATTCAAACCATACCAATTAATGAATGAAGAAATTAATGATGATTGTCCCATTTGCATTAACACGTGTTGTCATCCAGTTAAAACAAGATGTAATCATATATTTTGTAAAATTTGTTTAGATAGATGGTTAGATGTAACTAATAATTGTCCAATATGTAGACAACCATTACAACTGAATAATCAGTACATACTGATAAATGATGCTAATACAATGTTTCCAAGTAGAGTGGTTCCAATTAGTTATTTTCATTAAGGCATTAATAAATGAATAGACAATCCAAAATATGTAAAAAGGGTAGACAACCATTACGATTAGATAAGTTTTAAAATCCATTTAAACCAGTTTGTTTCATATATTTTTCTCTTGGAAAAATATTAATATTTTCCATAAAATCTTTCTCTTTCAAGTAAACCTCTTGCTCTAAAATTTTTCCAGCTTTGAATAACAAATCATTTGCTTATAAAATTTATAAGCGAGTTTATATTCACCAGTCATTTCAGATATTTTTAAAGATTTGTCAATTATCGTAAGTACTCCAGCTCCCAAACTTAATAAGCTCATGAGTGGTAACGCAAGTCCTGAAAGGCTAGACGTACTAAATATTAAATTTACACAACTTAATCGTATTCCGATTTTTTTATAAAAATGATAGCTCTTTCTGTACACGTATAATCGCTTTTCTAGATACATCTCCATTTACTCTACTTTTTTTCTTTTTTCTTTTAACAGTTGAAGTTGGTCAATGTTTCATTTGTGATTTTTTGTTTCCACATTCAGCACAGATGGCTGAATAATATTCACTTCCACTTTTTCCATGTTTCAGTTTTACAGGACCTTTATTTTTTGTGTGATTTTTACACGTAACACAATAAATTTCCTTCATTTATAATGGGGTGAAACATTTAAAGAAATTTAAATTTACCATGTCGATTGAGAGGAAATTAAATTTTTGATTCAAATACTCGTTACAAATTTTTATAAACTGTTCTTTGGAAATATTTGAAATGCAATTATTGTAAATGAATTGATATATTTAGGAGGTAATTTGGAAATAAACATGTAATCCGCGTTTCCACGTATAAATTTAGGATCAATAGCTGAAATTGAGTGAACAATATAAATACATGAAATTCCTTTGTGTCTTCCCCGTGTAAAATAATCTTGTACTTTGGTTTGCTTATCTAAAGATCCATCATCAAAGATAACCTCTGGTAAGCAATCGTCTACAGATAAAATATTTTCCCATTCACTTTCAAAAAACAACTTACATTTTGTGTTTTTAAAAACCTTTCTTAAGTTTTGATAAAAGAGTTGATCTGATGATCTCGTATAAATATATAAATTTTTATAGTAGACTAATTTTGAATTAAAAATAAAATTTAAAGTGAAGTGTGTTTTTCCACTTCCACTTGGACCTACTATGTATAATTCCACAAATTCTTGGCTTATCCTTACAAGTTTGACCAGCTTCTAAATCTTTGAAATATTTGAGTTTAACTCCCTCGAATCTATTCATTTATATATAAATGATGAATTCAGAGGAAATGAAAAAAGTGCATCAAAAACTGAAAAGAAGATTTGCAAAAGAGACCGACGAAAACGAACCAGTACATCTGACGACTATCGAACAAGATGTAATCGATGATCGACAACATAGACCAACCACTAGCAAACAAGATTGTCCGATGAGTGTCGATGAAATTAAGAAAGTAAAAAATAAAATTATGGATACAGAGATAGCGGCAGCGAATAGGGAATTTATTGAAAATAAACAGAGAGAAAAAAGAAGGACCAATTACAAAACGATTAGAAAACAAACAAAAATTTAGAAGAGTTGGTTGATATCAATAAATCTAAATCGATTCGTAAAAGCGATGAAAAATCAAAACTTGTAAGTGAAGAGGAAGAAGATGAAGTTTTCGAATATAGTGATATATGGAATTTTGGCGGGATTTATTTGTTTAAATAAAACCACCATGAATATAATAATATACTGTACTATAACAATTTATTAATAATAATATACAACATAAGTGAAACGAAATAAGGCAACGTAATTTGTGTTCGCGTGCGTAACCGTCGAAGGTTGCAGCGGGAGTGGTGCATTTTTCGCTTCCAGTTTCCCACCCGGGGATGCTTTCTTCCGTTGTGTCGACAACTCCTGGCCGGAGGCATTTTCCCACGTTTCTGACGGCGGCCGAGACTGTAAAAGCTTTCGTGCGACTTCCGTTGTGGAACTGCTTTACAGGACCGCTCTTGCTAGAAGGTGGTAAACCTATTGTTCGATTTCCGTTCAGTGCCGAAGAATTTACGACTTTCCTAAAAGTGCATTTCTCATGGGGATGTCTCCCACGACCTTCCGGCGCCAGTATGCCGCTACATCACCCCCTGGCCAGTGATAACGATATTTAATTTTGGGCTTCGTAGCGCTCTGGAAAACGAACATGGCGTCCACTGCGTGTGGTTGCTTTGGGCTGCTGCGACTGGTTTGACCTGGATGGACCTGGATGTGCTGGAATGCCGTCGTGGATTATCGTAGGTGTATTGGGAATCTGATTATCGTCGACCAATATAAACGCCGGTTTCAGCCTGTTGACGCTGACGGTTTCATCTCTGCCCCGGATGTTGACAACATACGTTTTCTCGGATCTGGATATGACTCGGAAGGGACCGTCGTAAGGTGGTTGTAGGGGGCGTCGAACGGCGTCGTGGCGTATGAATACATTTTCGCAGGTGGCCAGTTCCTGAAAAACAAATGTAGATAAACCACCGTGGCGGGAAGCTGGTGTTGGTCGTAGCCGACGTATTCGTTGGCGAAGTTGCTTCACAAAGTCGGACGTATCTCGTGCTGGGTTTGAATGAAAAAATTCTCCAGGTAAGCGGATGGTGCTTCCATAGGTAAGCTCGGCCGTCGTTGTACCTAGGTCTTCTTTGTGGGCTGTGCGGATGCCAAGAAGAACAGCTGGTAGGCTGGCGGTCCAATCCTCGGTTTCGTGGCATTTTATTGCGGCTTTTAATTGGCGGTGGAAACGCTCCACCATCCCGTTGGCCTGTGGATGGTAAGATGTGGTTCTCAGGTGCTCAGTTCCTGTCAAGTGGGCTAATTCTTTGAACAGGAAAGATTCGAACTGGCGTCCGCGGTCTGTAGTAATTCTCGCGGGTACTCCGAAACGCGC
>JABXWE010009145.1:0-16492 GCA_014611495.1 Limonius californicus | reverse complement strand
AGACGTTTAGAGTATTGTAACTGGTTATTACAAAAAATTAACAATGATGACAATTTTTTAAATAATATTATATGGTCAGATGAAACCAAATTCACAAATCAAGGGCTATTTAACCGAAACAATGAACACTACTGGGCCGTAGAAAATCCTAGAGAGTATAGGGAAGTAAGAAACCAAGTACGTTTTGGTTTGAACGTTTGGGCAGGAATATTGGGAAATCGAATTATAGGTCCATTCATTTATGAGGAAAATTTAAATGGAGAGCGGTACCTGAATTTTTTAAGAACACAGTTGATGGAGTATTTGGAGGACATTCCTTTGCGTCAATTACCCCATGTATGGTTCCAGCAAGATGGCGCCCCTCCCCATAACACTGTTGCAGTTAGAGCGTTCCTTCACCAGGAATTTCCAAATAAATGGATAGGTAATGCACGTGCCGTAGAATGACCTATCGCCTCTCGATTTTTTTTTATGGGGAACTTTGAAAAACAGATTCTATAAAGAAAATATAAACAATGTGGAAGATCTTCGAGCAAATATTATTAATGGTTTTGCTTCGCTTCAAAGAAGAAATATTCATAGAGCAGTAAACAACATAAGAAGAAGAATAAATTTATGTTTACGTGAAAATGGGTCGCAGTTTGAGCATCTTCTTTAAGATTTTTAGTTGTTTTTTCGTTAGTTTCTTGTTATTTTGATCAATAAAATTTTAAAATGTTATAAACTGTTTAGTATGGTTGACAGCATTATTACAATGTGTCTTTTTAAGTTTGCAAACAAAAATAATGCAAACAACGTGTTCATTTATCTGAAATAACAAGAAAAAGTCATTTGTTTTACAGCTGTTACCCTTATTAGTAATAATAATTTACTAATTTGCAAATTTTTGTATTATAATGAAGAGCGAATGCTAGAGTGTTATACATTTTTGAAATCAGAAAAATGAATGCCACAAAATGGCGCCAAAACAAAAGAGCGCCGCTATTTAAAAAAATGAAGTTGATGATGGTTCCAGAAAAACGAAACGTGCTATTTCAAATATGATTAGACAGCAATATCCAGAAGAAAAAGTTGCTGTGGAAAAGTGTTTTCAGGTTTTTAAAATTTTTGTAAATAAAGGAATAAGAGTCGAAAAACAAAAATCGATTTTTTTCGTTTTTTGCCCATATTTACGAAACAAAAGCAGCTACTTCAATTTTCATTCCAGATTATTAATAATCATAAAAATCCGCAACTTTGCCGCAATTTAAACGAATCTCTATCTCTTATAATAAGCGAGATCCCAATGGTGCCGGTCGAATTTGAATAACCCTGTATATAATTATTATTTATATATATATAATTTGAAATAGAGATGATATGAACAGTTTCCAGTATGGGAAAGTCCAGGGAGGCAGTCGCGTCCACTTATTTCTGATTATACCTCTCACTAAACTGTAATTTTAGGGTATGTTACTTTCCCTTCACGGTGGAATGCTAGCCTACTACGATTTAAAATAAACAGCAAAATTGAAGAAGTCGTATTAAGGATTTTTTTACAACAAAATTTTGTTAATAAAAGTTATTTGGGCGATTCTGAACAAGTTTTATTAACAAAATTTTGTTGTAAAAAAATTCCTAATACGACTTCTTCAATTTTGCTGTTTATTTTAAATCGTAGTAGGCTAGCATTTCACCTTGAAAGGAAAGTAACATACCCTTAAATTACAGTTTAGTGAGAGGTATAATCAGAAAAAAGAAATGTTTTGAATCGATAATATATAAACAAAATACTGGGGTGGTGCAGTCTACAGTGAGACACACTGTATATATATATATATATATATATATATATATATATATATATATATGTATACCGTGTGAAAACTTTATCTGAAATAAATTCTCTAACTTGTATATACAGTATTTCTGTAAACTCTTAAAACACGTCAATGTTAGTTATTCACTGGCTGCATTTCAACGGTCATGTTCTTAGTTTATCTTTACCCAGAGGGGTGCAACTACCCCAAACTTTCTTTTAAATCATTTATGTCAAGTGACACATAGTTTATTTTCCAATTATTGTAAGAGGTTACTTGTTAAAAAATATCGTAGAATTTAAGTTAAACGGAGTTTAATGTATTATTATTATTTTTATTATTACCCCGCAACATCCCACTGTTGCGCAAGGGCCTCCCCCATAAGGGGGGTTGTTGATTTATTCTTCCATAGTGAACAATCCTCGTGGGAGAGAGGCGCCGCGTTAACGCAACCTTCGGGTCACCCATCCAAGTACTGACCGGACACCAAGCTGCTCTCCTGACCTTTAATGTTTAATGTATAAGATGCTCAAAATATGCACCATGTATTTCTTGGCAAGGAGAATTAAACCAATTTGTTACATTTTGTAACATTTTCGGTGAGGTTTGCCTGATTTCATGCCTGATACGTTGCTTCTAATACTCAATGTTATCCGATATCAGGAGTGAAAGCAAGCAAATCTCACCGGAAATGTTACAAACTGTAAGAAAACAACCCTTAGATTTGATTAAAAAAAGGAGTGGTTGCACCCCTCCGGGTGAATATAAAATAAGAACATGGCCACTGAAACGTAGCCAGTGAACAACTAACATTGACGTGTTTTAGGAAGTTTTACAGAAATATTGTATATCCAAGTTACGGAATTTATTCCAGTTAAAGTTTCCACACCGTATATGTACGTGAGGATATAATAGAAAATTATTCCTATAAATCATCACTAATCGCGACAAAATTGACATATTTTAGTTTTAATGGAATTCCTTCTTTGCAAATATAAAACAGAATTTCAGAATCAATTTTTTAATAGGCACGCTTTCTTCTTTATCCTTCTTCAACCCATAAAAGAGAATGAGGTGGAAAAAAGAAACAGCAACAGGGGACATACACAAGTCACTAATTTAGTACTTTAAAAAAAATTCCCTTCTCTGCCGTTCAACTATTAATCTGTCGATTATGTTATAAGTAAGATTCAAACCTTAACATTTAGCAGTGTCGTAGGGTTTTCTCGGAGTTGTTTCTTTTTGTGGGAAAAATTATACAAAAGAGGAACTAAATTTTAATATCTAACATGGAAGTTAATTAATTAAAATATGCATAAGAATACTATTTATAACAGTAGTATTTTATAATAAACCGTTTGAAATCAATCATAGGCATATGAAATAAAATTATACAAAATTGTTGCAAAGCTATCAGTACGTCGAATGCTGTTCGCACGATTTCAATACAGCATTTTAGAAATAACTGGATGTTAACTTGAAATGACCTCTAAATTTTAATCTCTAGGAAGACTAGAAATTCTATAATTTATTGGCAACTCGTTTGCGTCTAGACATACGGGCTTGTAAAAAGTTGCAGTACAACAACATACAATGGAAAAAATAGAAATGACGCACTATGGATACAAAAAATAAACGAGCGGTTTTGCATATTGAATAGGAACTGCGATAAGAGGTTTTACGAATAAACAAGAGTTAGTGGAACATTAACGTAATAAAACTTTGGAATATATATGGTAATAGAAATTGTGAAAAACCTTAACCACATTTTACCAAAATCAAGTATCTTAAGATACAGTGTTTTACATTTAATGTTTGTCAATAATTTTATTATATTAAATTGGAAGAGTAAATATGACATAAGAACGGAGACTGTTGGACTAGATAATATTAGAACATTTTTGTCCCTACTCTAAGATTATATCTATGAATTTACAATAAATAGAGGTGTCCCAGTGTAAACATTTTACAAAATAGTTTTTATTGTATAGCATTCACATAGATTGTAATACCAATTGTGGTAATTTTTAATTGCGTTGCAGACTACTTAACTTATATATACCGTAAGTTCAAATAGTAATTACATAACGGTTGGCCACGGAATAATAAAATAATGTCTAATGCAAGCTTTATATACCAATTGACATTTAGGCACAGCCTTTCTAGGGCCATCTAGCGCAAGCGCCAGTACCTAACCGGCAGTGTTATGTTAGGTTAAGTTGCATGGTAAATGTATATAAATCAATTTTTGAAGAAATCTATTATTTCAATTTAGACGATAACAGTAACAACTAAATTACTACACTATTAAACAAATCATAACAAGTAGGTAATCATTAAACTTGGAAATTATAATTTTTTTATTTCACAGCTACAGAAAAATAATCATAAAAAACAAAAGCAGCTGTTCAAAATGACCACCGTTTTCCTGCAGACACAAATTTACTCGTCTTTTCATACTATTAAAAGCATTTATAAGAACTTGAGGAGTTATATTGGCACATTGTTCCGTAATTCTGTTTTGCATTTCCTCGATATTGTCAACAGGGGTTTTGTATACATTATTTTTCAGATAAGGGAATATAAAGTAATCTAAAATAGTTAAGCTTGGTGATCTAGGTGGAAATTCTGGATTTGAACGTAAACTAATTATTCGATCGTCAAAAAACTCACGAAGGTAATTGAGGGTCTCTTGAGCGGTGTGGGCCGTCGCGCCATCCTGTTGGAAGTAGCCTTGCTGGAGCTCATCCTCATGAAGCTGATTAATAAATTGATGTAGAATATTCCGGTACCTCTGAGCAGTAACAGTTTCGTGGAAAAATATGGGTCCGATAATACGTCTTCGAGACACAGCAATTTAAACACCAACTTGTAACTGGTAAAGGGGAGATTCGCGAAAAGTATGCGGATTTGCAGCACTCCATAACCTCATATTTTGGGAGCTTATATACCCCGAAAGGGTAAACCAGGCCTGGTATAAAAAAAGAATTTTGTATGGGAACAGCATTAAATCTTTTTTGACAATAGTATGGCACGTTCCTAATGATAAACCAGTCTCTTGCGAAAGTGTACGTAGTGATGTAGTGGGTTGCTCGTTCAAACGTTGACGAACATCATCAACTGTATTTTGAGTACGAACATTTGGCCTTCCAGCTCGGTCTCTTTGAGTAATGCTCCCTGTATCTCGGAATACATCAACACATCTTCTAAGTGCGTTGTAAAAATCTCTTTTAAGGACAGCAATATCTGGAAACTGTTGCCGAAATTTTTCTAAACATGGCACCGCACTGTAAATCCATTCGCCGTTCTCTCGAACACCATTTCGAAAATATGATTCAATCATAAATGTTTTGTGTTCTATTGTAAAAACCATTATAATTGTAATTTAATTGAATTTTCAATATAAACTTATGTCAACAACAACAGTGGTGACAGTTAATGACTTTTAAAGCTTGCATTAGACATTACTGTTATTTACTATGGCCAACCCTTATGTAATTACTTTCTGCATTCACGGTATAACACTTAATAGTAAGATATTTCTCCCCAATTTCATGATGAAAACTAGAGATGAATATATCGAACTTGGGACGTAAGGTAGAAAAGAAATCATACATATAATTGCAATATTTGCCATATGGCTGTCAAAAAAATAATAATCTAATAAAATATGCTGCTGGAATGTTTCTAAATTTTTAAATGCCATTCGAAATTGCAGTTTTTCAACAATAAACTCCATTTTGAAACCCTCCGAGTCTGTTGTTAACTGTTATTACAGGGCAATGTTATATTAATTATCTACTAAAAATCAGTAAGCAGCAAGTGCTTTCATTCCGATCTAGGTTGCCAATCAGTTTTCTGTTGTAATTTTCCACTTTTTCCGATCGTAAACATTTAATTACGGTAATACAAAGCTTAATGTGATCAACAATTTTCCGCAAAACATTACCATAAATCTAAAATAATAGAATTGGTATAACTTTAATAAATGTCCAACAAATTAAATTACATTAAAGATAACAATGAAAGAAATAAAGGATAGCGATCTCTCCGCATCATATCTACATATCCGACAATCTCGTAGAGTGCCTTTTTAAATAATATAGAAAACACGTTGCACAACTACCACAATGCATGTTGCAGTACCCACAACAATACGGGAATGTTTAATGATATATGAGTGTCATTAGTACTCGAACTATTGTACTTCAGCTTATTCTGCCTACAAACACAATATGTGCAATATGTGCCCATCAAAACTAACAGTAAATAAACACGTGTAAACAGCAGCCTTAAAGGAAGCCCTGCTACACATCGTGCCACGTATTCTTAATTGTAAACCGAGTAATTTTTCAATGTCTCGCGATAAATAGCCGACCATTAAGCTCAAAGAAATTCGCTTTGCAGAACAATAAATAATAGTGCCTCTTCCAGACAATTTAAATAGAGTGCGTTTATTGAGGACGATTTCCATTCTGTCGTCTATTCTGTGTTAATTCATTTTTTATTTCTACCTGAGAAAACGTTTTCAAATTAACGTATGTTTAAATTATTTTGAATATTTCGATCGTGTTAATATATAAAATATTTGGCCCACAAACTGTTGTATTTGTTCTTTTTATAAAATAGTAATTTCTACTAAAGAAATTGAGTAATTTAATAAAAGCTACAGTTTTGTTTATTAGCGCACATGGTAAACGTAAATGATTGAATTACTTGATAAACCTGGATTATTTCATACAATTTCTTTCAACATATTTAATTAATACAATGCTGGGAATTAGTATGTGCACTCAATTTACGTCCAATCCGTGATTGTGGAAATACTGAAATAAAAAATTCTTAAACTATAATCGAATTATTAGACGGATAGCCACAACTATGCTACAACACGCTAAATGGGCTCACGCTATTTATTAAATCATTTAGCGCTGGATCACAAAATTCGGATAAGCTTTTGCTGTCGGAGGTCTATCAATAAAGGCAAGTATTCCATTATTTTAAGAAGCAAACTGAAGGCTTACTTTTTGTGTTTGTGCTTATATGGGTATACTAATTATTTGTTCAATGAGGAAATCCTCCAGTATCCAAAACTTTGAATATTCGATTACTATTACCATTACCATTACCAATCTTTCCAAAAGTAGATCATAGAAGGGTGAATCCGAATGTTACACTTCAATTTATTTACTATTTTATGTGCAGTGCAACGCATTTAAAGCGACTGGGGTACAAAAAGATCCCGGATATACCAAGCGTTTACGAAGTAAAAGTTTGGATGTGCGTATTGTATTTTATTCTTTTTTTTAATATGATTAGACCAGCTCAGCATAAAGAATATTATACATACCTAATTTAAAAATATAATTAACAAAAATCAACAACAAATATTAAAAATGGGATTTTACTCCTAAACTAACTTTATAAGTTGTTATATTGAATCACTCGTATCACTATTGCCTGTCCATAGAAGGATATACATCCTGCGGGAGCCTTTTTTTGAGTCGAGTAACTACTGACTTTTGTCCAAGACGAAAATGAACCGCACCAGAACATGTAGATAGGTTAACAATTGTATTCTTGCTTATATCGGTTCCTCATAACGAAAGCAACTAGCCAAAATTAAATTATTTTTGGCATTGCTAGCATATGTGATTCAGCGGTGCCGGTCAGAAGTCCGACAGCCGCAATCCCGACGGCCGAAATCCCGACAAGCCATCCCGACTAGCCGAAATTCCGACAGCCGAAATCCCGACAGGCCATAATTCCGACTAGCCGAAATTCAGACAGCCGAAATACCGACAAGCCATAATCCCGATTAGCCGAAAACTGATAAGCCATAATCTCGACAAGCCGAAATACCGAGTTAGATGTTATGTTAATAGTGTAACTGAAATAAAGAAACTAAAATACATAAGAATTGAGTTATATCGAAACATTTATTACATTAAAATTAAATTTAGGTATTACAATAATTATAAGAAAGTATTAAAAATTTATATTATGTGCAACACAACGTAGATAGTCCATGATTTCGTAATTATTACGATTACCTACAACATTTGACATTCTACTTTCTCTGTTAATCGAACACAACTTCCGTTTTTGCAATTGTACACCGCGAACTATGCACTCTACTTGCGTTTCTACATGCGCTTGTTCTTTTCGAAACTCTTCGATGATTCTGTATACACCGACTTTTGCACCCCCAACTAAATTTTCCCATCTGCGATGCCAAGCTTCCACATTATTCTGCATGCTTGGAATTCCATTTTCTACAGATTCAAACTAACCACAAACTTGGCGGAAAGATTGGTAGAGCTCTAACTGCAGTACCGTTCCGTAAATATCTGCGTATTCATCCATTTACGTAATTATTCTCAAACCATTCCGTTACCTGCTTCTGGTGGTAAATGATGCTTAAGAACATCAAATGCCGTCGGAATTTCATCTACGGGGACAAATGCCCAGGCAAATAAATGCCGCAGCATTAAACTAAAACCTTCGTCGGTGCCGTAACGAGTAGCGAGTCCACTTGCTTGGATTTTTCGCCAAATACACTGCCCAAGGTGGAGATTACAAACTTTATTCAGCGCTTCAGGAAACTCACTTTTGGCGGTATTTATTGCAGCCAATTCTAAATCTGTTATTATTGTCTTCGGTTTTAATTCTATGCCATTTTCTTCCGCATAATCAATCAGTCTTCGTCGCTCTTACTGGTTATTATTACGTATACTGGTGGCAGAGTTCGAGATTTATCGGAACCAACAGGTGCATGTATTATGTACAGTTGATAAAAAATTGTTGGAGTAGTCTTGAATGTGCCATCCATTATCCAATATTCTGCTTTTGACAAACGTACAATATTTAGTTTAGTTCGATTAAAAGTCGGTCACAATCAACAAGGGAATCCCTGATGAGAAATAATTCCCCATTCAGCGTGGTTCGTAACTCATCTGGAACATCAATTTCATCCAGAGACTGTGGTTCTGATGGTCAATCCGCTTGGCGTATCCGTTTTATTACTCTTCGGAGAGCGTTTTTTGACGGTATATGTGGTTAAATACCTGGAGGAACTGCAGCATTGTTGGTTTGAATAATCTGACATGGAAGATTTTTCGTCTCCTTGGCATGTGTTTTAACTTCTCCGATGTACTGGTGACAACACCTGGCCTAACTTCTTAAGATGATGCTTCCAATTCGCAAACATTGTTGTAGCTCCGCCTTTACAGTCTTCTGATTTTCATCTGTCACAACACCAGTAATAGATGTCGTCACGATTCTTGTCTTTTACCATTAAATAGCCACGAACACTAATTTTAATTTTTCCCCTTTAAGAGGGAATAATTTCACAAATTTCAACGTTCATCTTCACACATACACAAGTGTGTTATGGTACGAGGGGAATTCAAATACCTATCTACCTAGTCATGAAAACGATGGCTGAGCGGCCTATGCTACTCATACTCATTTCGCAATAAAATTAATTGCTTATTCGTACGTAATATATTTTTTACCGGACTTATTAAATAACTACCTACTGCAATTTCGGCTGTCGGGATTTTGGCTTGTCGAAATATTGGCTTTCGGGATTTTGATTTGTCGGGATTGTGGCCTGTCGGGATTTCGGCTCTCGGGATTTCAGCTGTCGGGATTGCGGCTGTCGGTATTCAGACCCACACCCGTGATTCAGAATATACTTGCTTTCAAAAAAACAATAAACAAATCTTGTGGTACTATACGTATACAAGTTTCACGGAATTTTCTTTGTGTATGTGTTTCATACTGAGCTTTCTTTACAAGCACTTTGTATACTCTTGAATGTACTATACTTTTCTGAAATTGAAACTAGCAACGTCATTTTTTAATCAAAAGCTTGTGCTAACAAATGTTTTGTTCTTAAAATGTTTTGAGTGGCAATCTTGAGCATTTAGGATTTAAACCGAAAGAACGATTGATGACTTATTACAAAGCAAGGAGCTTAAATGCCGTAAGCAATATGTACGTATGTATTTGTTTTTTTTAGTAGCAGACATATGTAGTAAGTTTTTTATTGACAGAATAGTATTTTGCTGATTATTTTTTTCGTATAATTTTCAACCAATTAGAACGATCAATTTAGTTAAGTTACCTTGTATAATTTCCATAATACCTGATTATACATAGAGTAGCTCTACCAATCGAGTATATAATAATTGTAATTTCCATTGTACCAATTTGTATTTAAATTAATAAATTGTTTATATTTACTTAATTTACTCAATAAATAATCGTATCAAATACAATACGTACTTCAAAATAAATACGGTTATACATCTCAAACTTTCTGCATAATTACAAATCGTGTCAGTTTGACAGAATAATCCTCCCGCTTCGCGGTCGGATTATTTAAACTGTCAAACTGACACTCTTTGTAATTATGCAACAAGTTATCGATGCATAGCCTGATTATTTTGAAGTACTTATAGTATTACTACTGAAAATATTTTTTTCTAACTTTACCAGATATTCCATTACGAATATAACAGACAAATATATGTAGTCTCAAAGGTCTCCCTATACTCAAGTTGGACTTTATAAGTGTATCTTTCATGTACCTACATTTCTTCACCAAATTGTTGTACAAACATGTTTGGATTAGCATAAACTATACTAACATGTTAATTTCATTCTTCTGAACATTTTAGGTTTCAACATTTGCATACGTTTTTATATTAAAAATTATGGTGTTGTAAAACTTGTTTATAATTCTTCCAGTTGACCTGAAGTTCACGGGTACACGCATTTGTAAATAATTTTGATGTTTATTATTATGATTCATTTCTTTTCTTTTTCTTATTCTTCTTCTCTTTAGAACGACCTACATATCTGGCTGTTTCTTAGGTATCGGGTATATTCACAAATTTTCTGTCGTTCGTTGTCTTGATGTGTTCTATCAGTTTTCTTTATTATACCTTAATCCGGTGTCTTTCTCTGACGTCTACGTTTCGAACTATGTTCCATGCTATTTTATTCACTATTTTTCTGATGCCTTGCTTTTATGATATTTTAAGACTTTGTCTGGTTTGCCATTTGTACTTCGTATGTCAATACAGCTGTCATTTTCTTTCTATTTGACTTCTCATGACGCAGATGCTTCTTCTTTCTTAGGCTATTAGCCTGTTCATTCAACCAATCGAGTTTTCACTCTATAAGCTGTTTCTCCATCTTTTCCTCGGTCGTCCTATCGATCTTCTTCCATGGGGTTTATTATCTACGGCATTCTTTACTATTCTTCCTTCATTCATTCTGTCGATGTATTCGTTCCACTAATTTCTTCTATCGATGATCCAATCCGATATATTTGATATATCACAACTTTCTCTTACATTTGTATTGGGGATTCTATCCCATCGTGTTTTTATCAATATCCTTCGTAGTACGTTCATTTCTGCTACTTCAACTTGTTGTTTTATTCTGCTCGTGTCTTTCTTGTTTCCGCCGCAATGGGTCTCACGACACTTTTATGTATTCTACATTTCGCTTCTTGCTCGCTGTATTTGTTGTTTCATATAATTCCGTTTAGGCAGCCCGAAACTCGATTAATCTTTATTATCTGATCCTTGGTTTCCTTTTCTATTTGACCATTGTGTAGTCAGCTGAACTGCCAGGTACTGTTCTCCAATTACTCTCTCCACCTCTAATTTATATCTCACTGGATGTTAGCGATTGTCATTGTTTTCGTCTTTTCGGTAGATATAGTCATATTAAACTCCTTACATTTTTTATTAAATCGATTCAGTAATCTCGAAATTGTCCTATTTTCCGCCAGTAATATGGCGTCGTCTGCATAGGCTACTATATTAAAAATGTTTCTTCTCAAACTATTCCCTTTCATATTTTTAATTCCTTTTATTAGTTCGTCCATTATCGTATCAAATAACAGAGGACTTAAGAAGTCTCCCTGTCTAATCCATCTCTATTGGTTTTGTTATTTCACCGTTGCACTTTATTTTGATTTTGCTGTCCTTCTATGTATTTTTTGTTAAATGTTATTAGAGCGATTGGGATTTTCCTTTGCTGTAATACCTCAGCAACGTCTTCTAATCTTACGATATCAAAGGTCTTCTGCAAATCGATGAAACACATACATATATGCCGTTTTATTAAATTCAAGCGCTTTCTCTATTATTTGTCTTACTGCAAATACTGCATCAACACAAGCCCTTCCTTTGCGGATCCCTTGCTGTTCTTCTTTTAATTCTGTTATTGCATTTAATTTATGATGCAGATGCTGTTATACTCCTTACTGATCTATTTAAATATTTTTATGTTTTACTTGCTTCCTGTGTGCTAACTTAATTTTTATTTTTAAGTAAATAGTATTGTATATTTAATAATCGATCATTCGCGTCTTGTGAGCTTTTTTGCTTTAGGGTAATTTCCTTTGATGATATTCTTGTATAGCATCAAATTATTTTGAAAGTTGTTCTGGTTTAGTTATTAATATCGTGCTTTGATACTGTTTCTTTTTTTAAATTTCCAATTAAGTCCTTTACTCTGTCTGTCTACTTTGTCATTGATACTATTAATTATAAGCGAAATAAAGGTGTTTAACAATGTTTCTCCGCAGAAATATCGCTTCCTAGTGTTATAACTCCTAATGATTTTAATCAGTGAAATAAGTATTCATTTTTGGAAGTAATGTATAGAGCATAATTCAATCCTATAAAAAGCTATACCCAAGTTTACCAGGTACGTATAGCCTAATTGTTGAATTCCAAAGTTTTTTCCGTAACTTGTCTAATGATAAAGATGGAATATCTGGTTAATCTACTGTTTTTCAATCCCTGCTGTTCTTTTACTACAGTTGACATTGTTGGCTATTATTTTCGCAGTCAGATTCAGATATGCCCTCGGCAAATGAATACTTCTCTTCTGCAATTCTTTAAGGTTTCCCTCGAGGTTTCCTTTATCATATTTTTTTGTCAATGCTATGAAAATACTCTATTTTTATTCGTTTAATAGTTTCCAAAGTTATAAAAGGACTTGTCAAGGTAAAAGTTCGGCGTACTAGTAGATCCTTATTTAAAATATATATGATATTTCCCGCTGTGGGGCGTTCGCCTTTAGGTATATAGTATAAGTGCAAATGTATTTATTTTTTCTAATGTGATCCTTCTAAAGCTGATGCAATATGTTTCATGTTCTGAATATTTAAAATGGAAAAGTCCAAATAATTTTTAGCAGTGGCTGTTTTCGAAGCTAAGTAGGTACTAATCGTTTTTTTGGATCGAATGGAGTGATTTTGATTGCATTCACGGTAATTATGTTTTATTTTTTAGAGTTACAGGAAGCAGGACTATTATAGATTCACAATTCTAGTTGATAATTAATGAAAGCTGAGCTGAGTGTTCTTTCATGCCCTCCTTTTAGCGACGATCATGCAACCAGAACATGGGTTATTGGAAGCAAAACCAATTAAAATCGACCAACGCAGTACAAAACAACAAAGTTTACTTTAGGCTATATGTGTGTAGCTAAATTAAAACGATGAAAGTAGTAAAGCAGTTTCGCAAAGTTTCGTAATTTGAAAGAACAATTAAAGAGGGCTTTTCAAGTAAAACTATGCAATTAACTTTTCGTCCCACCGGCTGTCATATTTTTAGGCCTGAAAGCAGTAATCAAATAGGATTGTGCCTTGTGGTTCGAAGAAGGTGGTCGTTATATGACAACAAATATAAAGTAATGGAACAAAACGTCGCCGTGCGGCATATATCAGTGTCTGATGAGTGATAGGAGAGGTTATCCTACACAAACGCCCCCAGCTCATTAACAGCTCCGCTGTTTGTCACTCGCCGTTGCAACATTCCCTGCTTACACACACTTTGAAAAACTGCTGCCTTAAAAAAGTTAATTACTTTTTATTGCCACAACTGAAAGTAGGCTTATTTAGTAAAACAAAAATTAAAGCGCTCTCCCACGCATTGTATAATTCATTTTGTCATTAAAATGCCTTTTATTAGTGTCATTTGTCTTCGTCAATCAATTTAAATAACCAGGTTATTCTATGAATAAACACTCATGGCTGTAATGAGGCGAAGTGTTAAGTAATAGGTGTTAGAAAGCTTTAAATGTGACACTTTTGTTATATTTTTTGACA
Source organism: Limonius californicus (assembly GCA_014611495.1). NCBI lineage: Eukaryota > Metazoa > Arthropoda > Insecta > Coleoptera > Elateridae > Limonius > Limonius californicus. Next base: position 2,551 of record JABXWE010009145.1, on the reverse strand, counting down.
TATTATTGCAGTGTGTTGTATGATCTTGACAAATTTATTAATCTGCAGCACTAAAACACTACTTAGTGATATATAAGGCGCGGCATCTTTGAGTGTTCCCCTTACATGTTCAATTTTTTTTAACAAATTTATTCAATACTCTTACGATGTAGATTGTAAATTGTAAATTATTGTCAAAAATAGTTCGAATAAAAGCTTAAGTGCTAAATGTTTTCAATATATTTGTTTGTTAATTTGAAAGCGTATCTTTAGCCACATCGCCATAATACTATTCCAGTCTGAGAATCATTTAGCAGAAAAAAATTGTATTTTAGTCGCAGAGAGTTAAAAAAATTTTGATGGACATGCTTGGTGACTAAGGAATAATTTGTTAACAGAATATCTATGGTCTATTTTGGAAGACGTAAAGCTTAACATATTAATCCTTTGTGTTCTTCGTCAATATTTACAGTTTATGTACATCTGCTTCCAAAATTATATCGACGGTTGATACAATATTTTTTAATTGCGGAAATGTTAACTCTTGTGCGATTTGGTTAAAATTCCTAAAAAACAAGATGCTATGCTGTGAGTTTCTCTTGTCCATAACATCTTTAGAAACAACAAATTCATGCGAATATCGATTATGTAGATTGTGTTTTTAGCACTGGTTGCTACATGCTAAAAGTACTCAACAACAATTGGTTTCAGATCATACATTTGTTTTTGAAGTTTTGCATAATAGAAGGTACCTCTCAATCCTCTACACTAGAATTCACACTGTATTGGATGAAGATAAACGAATAAATTACTATCGTTTATTATTTCAGCAAATTCTGAAATTATTTGGACGAACAAAGATAACTTCAGAAGAAATAGCGTATTCAAACTAACACAACAACCATTACTATAGCTTAAATAATTCCTGTATTGTACAGCAAACAAGTGTGGTAGTAGCTCAGTTGGTAGAGCGCTCTCTTTCTGAGTAAAACGTCGATTTTGGCTTGGGTTCGAAAGCTAAACATTTCTATGCAGATTTATAAAAACCTTGTCTGCAACCCACCACACACAATTTCCCAATCCGGCTTGCAACCGTGGGATCTTAATGCTAAAAACCCTCTTTGGAATTTCTGTCTTTCGGATTCGACATTAAACTGTAGGTCCCCCGTGTTTCTACTTTAGCGCTGAGGAGGAACATGTGACAGAGAAGAGGCCGACGCCCAGCAGTGGGGCAAAGAGGCTGTCAATGACACCAAACAAACTAGTAATCTTTTTGTAAATTAAATGTATGGGATGAGTTTTGGGAATTTCTTCGAACTTGCTATTATACCAGATCGAGTGGAAAACCTCCTCAGATTTTGTAGCACGCATTTCAGTGTATCATCGACGATATTCTTCCAGCGATAGTGATTAGCGCTTGGTTCAGACTAGATGGTACTCCAGCATTCTTGGACGAATGAACATGTTCGTAGAAGGTCGGATTGACTGGGCCCTTTAGCGCAGTCACTAAATCCCCGACGACATTAAAATGCCCATGTATTTGTTTTGTCACAATCATAGCTTCGTATTCAGAAATTAGGTGAATGAGGAATAGGTTCTCGACAAGCACCTGGTTTAGTGGAAAAGATGCAGCAGAAAGTTCACAATAATACTATTAGGCGTGCATCAGACCGCTTATAGATACAAAAAACCATTTCGAACGTTAACTTTACATACAATTTGTAATTTTTGTAAAGATTAGGCTACATTCAATACTGTGAGGGTTTCTGTTTCGTTTCATTTATACAATTCACGATTTAAAAAATAACACTGAAATCTAAACTTTGAGTAAAAAATTGAGAAAACAATAACAGTTTATAGAAAATTTATCAGCAGAACGGAAAAATTCTACACAAATTTTATCGCTTTCATCTACAATAATAGAACTAATAAGAAAATCGTATATTTCTAAAGAGCCTCTGGTTTTATTCCATACATGTCTAGATGAAGAACAGACACAGAAGAATTTGAACAACACCGCAGTACTACTGCTGTATAAGAAGAGAAGTAAACGCAAACTCAAAAACTGCAGGCCTATAGGTTTGCAAGTTTTTTATTATAATTATTAGAAACATATTGTTAAATAAGAGGGACGCATGTTAACAAAGCAGGTTATCGAAAAGGGTTCAGTACAATAGACCTCCTAGTAGTCAGGAAATTACCAATACTAAAAACATTAGAATGTACGCAGAAAGCATTAAGGTGGTTAAGGAACGTGGGAGAGGTAGTACCTTTGAAGGGATCGACCCGACACTTACCGTCACCACCCCAAGAGCAAGGACGCGAACATAGTTCCTCAACAGGAACCCTAACCTCTCCTTGAAACAAGACCGCCCGTGCGTGGTGAAGAGCCACATTCTTCAAGAGGTAACCCTGACTTGCAGAGCAGGGCGGATATAGACCAAAAGAGTGTTACGGGTCAAACGAAGCTTTTCTACAGGGTGCGTCGGAATAAAAAAATCTTAATACAAACCTGCAGACGTTCCTCGTTTTAGCGCAGCAAAACGGCAGTTGCTCTCAGTAGCTCAGTCGA
>JABXWE010009143.1:0-11817 GCA_014611495.1 Limonius californicus | reverse complement strand
ATGTTTTTTGAAGAATTCCGTAATTTTCCTGTGGCGCCCTCTACGAAGCTTGGAAGTTTGAAACTTCAAACTCCTTTAATTAATAAACGAAAAAAGATAGGAAGCTGGGGTTTTCACTGAATCGCTCAGTACGTAATGGAGCATATGAATATGCAAAGAAATATTACACTTGTGGATATATGTAAGCGCACCGGCCCCCGCCTTCCTCTTTTTTAGAAAAATATTTTTTTTTATTCTAACGGTTGTTATTTGTTTGCGCCAAAGAATCTTTTTCCGCGAAAATAAAAAAATCGATTTTTTATGCCCTACAAAATATAATTTCCAGGGACTTAGAAAATTGTACCTCGGTAGCAATAGTGATCGGTACTAGTTAGACCGCGCGACGGCCTAGCGGTACGGACAGCCCTGCGCACTTTGGTTCAGAACCATTGCTATACTGTCGCGCTACATTCATTTCTTTAACCGGTATTACAACAAGTTATAAATTATTTATCAAAATTTTGTATTTAATACTTAATTTTCGAAATCGAGATTTTAACGGAAATATCCGTTTTGGGTCTCTAGGAATCCAAAAAAGTGGTTTTTAAAAAATGTCTGTCTGTTATAAAATCACAGCAAACTCAATTTGCAGTCACAATATCACGTATATAGTAGAGAATGAAGTATGCCTGGTTGCATATTAAAAGGAAATTAAGTGGCACCGCAGATATTTGGCGGGACTTCTTACAAGCCTTGTAAGTCTATTCGTTAGGAGGCAAGGTTTTAGGATAGCGCTTGAACAACCGTTTTGAGGAAAATAACTCTACTGTTGAATAAAGATGATATGAACAGTTTCCAGTATGGGAAAGTCCAGGGAGGCAGTCTCGTCCACTTATTTCATTATGTCTTCTCATGGCATGTCCAACACGAACTATCCAGTAATGAGGATAATTAGTATTCAAATACTCCCTTGCGGTGATTATCTGAAATAATACCAGCCCATACATAGGGAGCAAATTGATGCTGGAATCGGATTTTCGTTAAGGAATGCGGATTTTCTTTAGCCCCACCTGTGGGGTTGTTATGAGAGTTCATAATCGTATCCCTCCAAAAACTAGTCTGTGCACAGTATTTTAGCCAAAAAATTTGGGTTTTGAGCGACTACTTCGACATTGACAGAAACCGAAACACTGAGGAAAATATTGTGGCAACAAGGCTTGCACACGTTGAATACGACACGGGTAGAGCTGGTAAATTTTCAAAATTTTCCGTGTGGATGTGTCGCTTACATGTAACCACGCCGCAACTTTTCTTGTACTTGTGGAAGCATTTTCGTCAACTTGACGAAGTACCTCTTCCTCTAGTTGTGATGTTGTCAATATTCTATGTTGCAACATTATCTTTTACTCATAAAACCTCTTGTAGAGATTTTGTCAAAAAATACTAAAGATCATGCATTAGAAAAACTTCCTTTTTCTTCTAAAAGTACAATTTACCTTCGAACAAAGTGCTTTTAGCGTTCGTCTCACTGACGTGTTAATAAAATGTTACCATTTTAGCGATATAATTAGTTACACGGATACAAAGAAACACCTAAATTGCCGTGAGTCGCAAACCAAATCTAATTTGTAGTTGCTTAATGTGGTATCTGCTATCTCGGAACGGCGTGCTACATTTTCTTACTCCTCTTTGTAGATGCAGCAAATATTTTTATGATTTCTAAAGGTTACAGTAAATTTAAGAAATAAATTATTTACAATACAACAAATAGTCGAAAAACGTGGAAAAACAAGATCAAGTGTTTTTCTGTTTAACAGTGTAATTTTTTATTAAAATATGAATTTATCGCCGTAAGAGCGTTTATTAAATTTTTAAGGTTCAAAACGCTTGAATCTTAAATTAAGAACATTAAATTTGATATACAGAAATTATCCGACTAAATTCTGTTAATTAATTAAAATACGATATTCTTGAACTACTTGTTCACATATTTTGAGAATTTATTTATAAGGTGTCAAGACTTACCGGTTCTATTTCGCAGGTTTATTAAAACTCACTTATATAGTATATTTTTATTACTGAACTACTTATCACACAATTTAGTTAAAAATATCAGTAGGGATCGGCGTGGCCAAGGTTATTAAAACTAGAGAGTTCTATCTAATGTTAGATATTTTAATATTGTAATTATTGCCAAAGGATAATTATTTAACATACTGCTTTTTATATATAAAATTTCAGCTAGTGGTATAGGTATGTTAGCCAAAATATCTGTGTTATATAACTTCTGTTTTTAAAATTTACAACGTAGAACATAATTTTGAAATGCGTTTTTTATTTTGGTATTTATACAGAGCAGTTAGATTAATCTTGCTGTTTTTCAGAATAGCCCCTATCAAGCCTCTTCAAGGTTTTTATTTTCGATAACAAATTAATACCACGAATAACATGTGTCTTTCTACGTTAATAGTAAATATTTTACTGATCCTACATAAAAGTTGGTTATTTAAAAGATGTCACATATAGTAGGTACCATGGAAATGCCCGAAAATCTGATCGAAGCGGTAGTTGGAAACTATAAAAGTATTGACTAAAATAGTTAAAATGCAAATAATTAATTGTAATAAGATTGAGCATCAAGTTATCTTGTAATAATCAAGTATTTCTACGTGTATGTAAAATTCATCATCATCATCATCATCATCTGACATGGAGCCGACTCGAGGGTTACTGATTGCACATCTCTTAGTTTTCTACTAACTAACAACCTACTTAATATTTACTCCCAAACTTATTTAAACTGTCCGTTATGCGATTATGCATTTGAGCCTAACAACTTTGGTATCAAAGTTTCACATTGTTCATATTTCACATCTAGCTATTGTTCTAAGGTTACAGATTGCACATATCTTAGTTTCCTTATAACTAATAAACTTCTTAATATTTACTCTCAAACTTATTTACACTGTCCGTTATGCGATTATGCCTTTGAACCTAATAGCTTTGGTATCAAGTTTTACATTGTTCGTGTTTCTTATCTATCTACTGTTTTAAGGTAACAGATTGCTCCTATCTTTGTTTCCTAATGACTAATTAACTACTGAATATTTACCGCACTGATTACAACTGGTTTACCACTTAGTTGGAAGCTTGATTCTGGATCGTACTTCCTTCTTCTCCCTAACCTTCCCCTCTGCAGTTGACCGCTAGACATTCATTGTTTCCTTTCCCCCTGGTACCTGCTTCGTTTCTTCTCCTTGGTTTTCCCCTTCCTCACTCCCTGTCTTCTTCTTCTTCTCCGTTAGCCTGTTCTTCTTCATTCAATTGTATGTATTCCACGTATAGCATGGTCTTCCGATCTTCTTTTCTTCTGTTTGCATGGCATACGCTTGCTGTAGAGGGTGGTTGGCCAGTCTTCTCAGGATATGTGCCCAGTATTTGATTCTTGATGTGAACCGTTTCGTTATTGTTTTCCCTTCTAGAATTTCTTGTGCCATCGACATGTTTTCTTCGCCTGTGGTTAGTTAAAATAGTTTGAGTATTTTCTTTTCCATCCTCCGAAGGGCCATTCTGTTGGCTTTCGTGATTGCGGTGGTTTTCAATCCGTGTAGAGCAGTTGTGGCTATAATGGAGTTGTATATTATCTTCTTTATTCCGTTTGGTAGTTTGTGTTGGAGGAGCGGGAGAATCATGTGTGTGGCTTGGTGTGCTTTGGTTATTCTCTGATTTACTGTCTCCGGTTTTGCTAATGAGTCTGGAAGGTTTACCCCTAAGTGATTGATCATCGACCAAAAGGCGGGTACCTTATAGTACTCTTGGGCCCAAAATAATATTTATTTATTTGCTTATTTTTAGGAATGGACAAATTTCTCATTAAGAAAAAACAACATAAAGATTCTACAGATGAGTATGAGAAAAGTTTAAATCAAGATGACTGCTTGAGTGAAAATAGGGAAACTTCAAGTGGAGAAGTAACTGCTCCATCTTCACAATCTTCAAACCACGCTGTTCCAAATGCCAAGAAGAAGGTGTGCCTATATTTAGACAGGACTTCCCAAAACCGAAATGATGAGTTAACAGATATAGCCAGTATAGCCCAGCTTCTTGTTTTCATTCGATTTATCCGCAATGAAAAAATAGTGAATGAATTTTTGCGTTGTAAGGCGCTGGAGAAAAACTACTACAGGCCGAGATATATTTAATACAGTAAATTGCTATCTAGAGATGCATGAGTTAAAGTGGGAATCATATATCGGAATTTGTACAGACGGTGCGCCCTCCTTGTTCGGTTCGATAAAGGGGTTTATTGCCTGGGTTAAAGAACGTAACATCAATATTATAACATCACATTATTTTATTCACCGTGAAGTCTTTATAGGAAAAACCCTAAACAGCGATTTAAAATCTGTACTGGTTGTAGTAGTAAAAATGGTAACCTTCGTAAAAAGCAGACCACTTTGTGTGAAGGGGTTGGGGCAAAATACGTTAATCTGCTACTGCACCCAGAATCCAGATGGCTATCACGTGGAAGAGTGTTATCACGTGTAATTCAATTGAGACATGAAATGAATTTATTTTTTAATACGGAAGATAAAGAAGAATTTTGTTGCCTGCTTGCTAGTCGTGATCGTTGCAGCAAATTAGCATACTTGGTAGACATATTTGAAATATTGAATACGGTACATACAATTATGCAGGCAAGGAAGGGAATATTCTGTCTTCAGCTGACAGAATAAAGAGTTTGCAAGATAGATTAAATTTATGGTTAAGAGAAGTAAAAGAAGGGAATGTAATCATGTTTAAACATTTTTCTACTATGACAAATGTGAAATTAATACCTCTTATTTCGGAACATATACAAATCTTACTCAATAATATAAGTCACTACTCTCCTTCTTTACGTTTGACGATTACGAATCGATAAGAAATCCATTCATTGTGGACGTTAATGAAGTATAGCTAAATCTTGAAGAGCAAGAAGCGCTAATTGATTTAAAGAATGATGGCAATTTAAAACTGAAGTATAAGGAATTGAATATTAATGAATTTTGGATACACACAAACCAGAGTGTCCTCAATTAGCTAAAAGAGCTCTCACAATATTATTGCTAATCTCGACTTCATATTTGTGTGATTTTGGATTTTCGGCTCTTACATCCATCAAAAATAATAAAAGACAACGTTTGCAAACAATCGAAGAAGAAATGAGAGTGTGTCTCTCCAATATCCCGCCCAGAGTTAGAAAATTTGTGCATCACGTCAAGCTCTGGTCTCGATTTAATTAAAATTGTTATTATTTACGTATTTACGCATCTTTGTGTAATTTGATATATTTGATAATAAAACTAGATTTGAAAAACAATAGCGAGACTATTATTTTACGTGTAGGTATTTCGACAAAAATCAATGGACTTAAATTTTGATTTTGAACACGTAGAAACGCTTTTTTTGCATTAAAATGTTACTTCAAACTGTCAATTTTTAAAATTTTTTCCTTCCCCGTAGAGGGAGTCCCCTCCCCGGACCCTCTCCCCAGCGTTTCGCGTAATATTCGTTTTCACAAAATATGCATAGGGTCCATTAGCCCCCATTAGTATTGGCAATCTCCAGCATCTATGTGAATCACACGAAAGTAATAATATTGCCAACGTTTACATTGATTTTAATAATAAACCTGCAATACGCTGGAATACTCACAATTGTATATAAAATTGATATTGAAATGAAGATATTTGAATAGAAATACCAAAGTTTTCAATATTCCTACTTCTTATTTGCATAATCTATAATTGTGGATACACTCATAAAATCTTGGTATTGCTGTCTGATTCACAATGAAATGCTGTAGATTTACACGCAATGCATTACAAAAGTCAAATTTTTACCATCTGGCATGTGTTAAAATTTACCCTAGTCGCCCTATTATCCTCAATTGAGATTTATGGCCGTATTCCCAGAATTCGGTTTCTAGTTGAGACGAAGTTCTTGTGGACCCACTTTATTGGTCAAAAGTTCCTACCTGCTCTCCCGTCCCGTGAAGTCCTTGTGCTAAACTTTCATGCACTCTCATACATTTGTTATAATATCTCCCGTTAGATTTAATTATATCTACATTAGATCCGACTAGACTACAATACTTTCACTTATCTTTCTCTACATCCTTCCTTCCTCGTTCTTGCTGTCTTTTCCACTGGTTGATCGCTCCGCCCATTAAACAGTTGATCGCGGCACGCTTGATTGTTTTTATAGTATGCACTCTCACTTCACTTGGCGATTTCCTCCCCGAAATAATCTAAACCAATCGCGGGAAAGTGCCCTACAGATCCACTAAATAACTTTAATAGATTTAATAAACTTATTTGCAGGTATTTAGCGGAGCTCTGCTAGACGTGACCACCCTACTCAAACTGCGAGCGAGCGCCAAGTATTTCTATGTGTATGTAAAATTACAAACAATAGATTAAATAATCAACAAACAAACAAAAAAAGAAATGATCAGGAAACAACCGCCGATGATACATATTATACAGAGAATAAAATAGCGTTGTTGCCCCATTGATGCCGCATCCGCATAGTATTACAAAACAAAACTGGTTTTGATTGTAAGTAGTAGATTCTCAAAGAAAAACGCTTACACTAAAGGGAAGAATAACAATAATAATTATTGATATTACATATTTTATATTTTTTGAATTTGTGGTTTGTATAAATTAATTAATTATTAAAATAAATGCAATGTTACAAAACTTATTGAAAATAATGCATATTAGATAATTTCTTCTTTAAAGAATTGTGTCATCCACGCGCCAGAAAATGTACTATTTTAATGACACAAATTTTGCCTTTAAATTATAAATTTAAACTTAATAAGAGCAAACCTGGTATTTACAAACCTGGTTGGCGACCTGGGACACCACTTGTATTCTAGCTTGGTGTCAGAAAATTGTGTAGCTGGTAGTGGACAACGCCTCATCCACTTTATATGTCTATAACATCCTTGTTTCCACTTCTTGTGATTGTTCAAGATATAGCCAAAATGTTTTTGTATTATATGTAAAGTTTCCTTATTTTTTCGCATTCCGTTATACGCACACAAGTATTCTTCTGGAGTCAGAGGTTTTTGTTGCTTATAACGTGTCACATATTGCAGAAGCACGGGACCTACGGCTTTACTTCTTATCCGACAGAAGGCGGGATTTCAGATTTCCTTACACCAAAATATACTCATTGACCCCAGGCAGAATCGAACGCATGTCCCTTGGATTTATAGGCAAGTGCGCTAAACACTAGACCATCGAGTGCGGTCAGTCTGAAATTGCTATAAAAATGTCCTTTATTAATTATACACATTCTGTGTTTTTTTTTTACATTTGCCGACGTTTTTTCGGTTCCGCTACGCCAGCTAATTCTATCATTTGCATCTTCCTCTCTTAAATTTCTTGCTTGCATGTCGTTTTTATTCTATATATACCTTGCTTTTTTCGGTATGGTGGCGTCTAGCTGTATACCTTCTTTGGCCACTGGATCTTTTATGTTCGATAGTATCAATAAGTGTTGCTTCTACTGCCATTCGGTTCCTTCTGCAGCGACGCAAGCTACCCTACGAAATTTCCAGAGAGGATGCTGAACAATAGCAGCCATATTCCTCTGGTGAAAACGCGTACTTTCCGATGTTGCTGACGTAAATAATTTTACAGTACAGCAGCAGTGAGCGCAGTTATTATTGTTATTTTCTCTCGTGATTTGTTATCTGGACATTGTTGTTATTTGTTGTAAATAAATTGTTGCATATACGTGGTAGTTTTCCTCACATATAAGCTACCAAACGTCTATATTGTTTGATCTTCATATTCGCGGAACAATGGCACTTTGACAATTCGGGAAGCAATTAAAAAAATAATTCAAATATTTCAAATGGAACTTATTTATATCGATTTTAGGAAAATGCACTTTTACTGGTAGTATTAACACCCATAAATTAATACTTTCCGACACTTTTAATAAGTAGAAGTAGATTTGAACTAATTATTAAGTACTCCTAATACACTACATAAAAAGTAATTACTGAATGATCAACATAATTTTCGTTAAAAAGTTAGCTGTGGAAAACCAAATGGATGTCTTTGATTTAGTCAGGCTTTCATAATTATTATTAGCTGATAATTATCAAATTATAAAACTAATTTCAGTTGCAATAATCACCTAAAATGATTTTTATATACTAATACTATTTTTTCAAATTTTTTTGTGTAGTTTCAGGCAGTACGTCCTGTGAGTTTATTGAAATTGATTTTCTGCTGATTAATACTGTGCTGTCAAAATACATTCACCTAGAGGTACTGTAGTACGTGAATCTGGAAGAAGTACACAAAAATTTTGTAATAAAAGCCAATTGAACGCACGAAGAACGAACTAACTACATTTTTAACAGTTTCCTAGGGGGTGGAGTTATCATATGGAAACTGCCACAGAATAACCAAGAAAGACTTTAAATTGTACCGAAAGAGAATCTTCAATATTTTCGTAAACCACCTACATGACAATGTTTTACAATTTAGCTACATCGCCTGCAGTTCCCAAACGTTGGCGTTTTTGTCGGAGCTATTTAACGATTATTTGGTATTAAAGCTTTATCGCCTGTAAGTTTACATATCATAACAAAACATAACGTTTAAGATACGTAGCACATAGGGTTGCTATAGAATCGTCATCTTCATGGATTATCTACGACCGTCGCCGCTTCTCCCTCCTCAGTATCCAATTAATTCTGGCGTAGCACCTATTGTACTGTAAGTTTCTTGCTCCCATTGCTTCGCCTACGTCATCTCTGCAACTTCTTCTTGGATTCGCTCTCGTTCTTTTCTTTGTTGGTATCTGTTCTAATACTTGTCTTGGCCACCTTATTTCGTTCATTCTTTTCGCATGTCTGAACCATGTCAATTGTTTCTTTTTAATTTCGTGTACAATATCTCTGTAGATGTTCATACTTCTTCTAATGTCTTCATTTCTGGCTTGCAGCTTCTTCTGAGGAAATCCATTATTGTTTCCCTCACAATATCTAATTACAATTGTACTAAGTTGAGGACGCCGATGGATTTTCTTCCTTCAGTTATTATTTCTGGGGTCTCTTCTTTACTTGTGTTTTGATTGTAAAATATTACTTCCAAATATTTAGATATTTCTACGATTACTATCGTTCCCTTTAAAAGGTAGGGTATTACATTCGTCGGCCTTTCAAGACTAGCAACTTTACACTCGAAAAAACTATAGACGCTAAAACATCCAGTAGTAATAAGCCTCGAGTGTCGGACGGATGTAGTAGGCGAAAATATCAACGGAAATGGAAAATGGACTTTGAATTTAGGCACGTGGAATATTCAAGGTATTGGTTACAAAAAACCTTCACACTAGCCGTCACTGGAGTAGCGACACGACAAAAGACAAAATTTTTCGTAACAGACCTGAAACACCGAATTATTACCCACGGATAACTCACTCCAACGTTTCGGCGTGTTCACCACGGCTAACTCGTCTGCGAAACGGGTGTAGGTGAATCGACAACAAAATTCTCAAACGGCCTCCAAAATCGAACAAAGGTATAACATGTAACAGCAAAAGTGGGCAAACTTAAGTGGAGCTTCGCAGGTAACTCAATTAGACAAAAAGACAACAGATGGAACGCGATGACCCAACATTGGAGGACAAAGAGCAAGGAGACGTCCCCAAATGAGATGGAGTGACGATTTCAAGAAAACTGCAGGATTGTGTTGGAAACGACTGGCTGAAAATAGAGATCGATGGCGAGAATTTGAAGAGGTCTATGTCCAAAGATGGATGAATAATGGCTAAGAAGAAGAAGAATAAGAAGAAGAAGAAGAAATGTAATAATAGCGTTAAATCAAATTGTGTACTCCCTGTATATAAACCATCATAAATATAAACGGTTAAGTTACAATATAGTTGCACACTCTGTATATGAGTGTCCCTACAATTCTAAGATGAAGCCCAAGTTATCACAAATTATTCATAATGTAAATACGGTCCTGCATGACAAATAATAGGTAGCAATAAATAATCAAATCGTAAACTCAATATCTAACCCCAACTTACGGAATGCCTAAAAATTCTGTGAAACCACAGTAAACTAAGTTAAGCTGCATATTACACCACCACACAGATTAAATAGATAAGTGAGTATCCCAAAATTGAGGTAAGACCATAATTTATCTGACTCAAAAGTAGTCAACAGATTAATTGGGTAAATAAGAAACAAATATAGGCAACAGGTCAGAATAATTCGAGATATCTCGAATTGAGGGAAAGTTCCCGTTCAAATGAAGTATGACAAGGGAAGCAATTTAGCGGACGTAACCCCTATCTGAAAATAAACGGATCCTAAAATCCACTAAGCTAAATTGATAATAATTAAAGTACGAATACGAGTTTCCGAAAGCTGGTAGAAATAGACATAGCCATAACTGACACAGGTCTGAATTTGGTGCGCAAAAAAAGGTTTGTTTATAAATTTTGTGCCGCATGGAACAACAGCATAATCTTAATTAAATATCAGAGTGCAGTTACAAAACAGGAAAAAGAGTTAAGCTACCTACTGAAGGTAAGTGACAAGCCGCCAATGCATAGTACTGTTCGAAACGGTAGATAACACCAATTAGTTAAAAATACAAATCATACACAATATCTGCTTCCCCGTTGAGTCTGGAACATGTCTAGCTGAATTTACCGGGCATCGGGGCTCCCTGCATACGGTTGCACGAAGATGGAGAACAAAGAAAACTGGAAAATTGGACCTTCTGCCGTTCGCTAGGTTGTTCCTGGAACCTTCCGAACACGACTATGGAGGACGCGGCAGTGGATGGCATCAAGCTGGACTAGCAGCTCATGTGGCCACCTTTCGACAAAGTATTCGGAAGTTCCCCAGAAGTTCGAACCTTCCCTTCGGTGGCTGATTGTCTCCAACTTCGTACCGTACGTAGAAACCGAAAGCTACAGGTGAACGAGACAGGCTGGTTGGTCGGAAAACGGCCCCACGAGACTCCACATAGCATGCGGCGGGTAACGTATCAATTTTATGGTAAAGTGTTTAATTAGTCTGGGTTAGACCCAATGAGAATTTAGTAAAACACCAAAGTAACTCGCAAACTACTAACTAAATTCTCTTGTAGGTACGCATGATTTAAATAATCCACAAGAAATGTAGATTCCACAATCTTAAATCACCTTCAACACTTTTACCAGCAACCCACAACTTGTACGGCCAATTATTCAAGGGGAATTCTCGTCTGACCTCCACTCTTCAGGAAATTCCACCCACCCAATTCTAAATCCATCTACAACTTCAAGTAATCTCCCCCAAATTCCCTAACACTACAGGAACTCAAAAATTTCGAATCAAGGTTAGCGGCAAAAAGGAGTCGTAGGCAACAAAGTACACCTACCAGGCTGCTACGATGCTAATGCGAAAAATACACATAAAAGTATAAGGAATAAACAAAAAGAAATTCTTTGAGAATGTATCCAACTTAAAATCAATCTTGGAAACTAAGCAAAAAGAAAATGGAAGCGAAAATATTGAAGGTGTTATACACTTATATACGGCAGTTGACAAGCAGAGGTTGGAGTAGCCGTATTAATACATAAAAACTGGAAAAGTATATTAAGTTTCGCTGCAAAATGCTTTTTAATAACATAAAATTACGTGTATGCTTGGAGATGCATTAGGTTATTTTTAATACCTGTAAGCAGTCTCCAGTAAAATAATTACCTCCGTGAAGACTAATACAAACGGTTCTCTTTAGACCTACAAATTAATACATAAAA
>JABXWE010009140.1:0-14365 GCA_014611495.1 Limonius californicus | reverse complement strand
TGGATTTCCAGAATTTTTATATAAAATCCGTGCATTTTCTATGGCTGCATCTAGCAACCATGTGAATATTACCCACCACCATTTCTTTATTCTAATACTCGTCCTAAACCTGTTAATATTCTCATCCATCAAATCGGTGCCACCCATATTATTATTATAATGTCGTATCAAGGATGGCATTGGCACTTGCATAGATTTCTTCTCACTTCTACAATATCGTTTTGCATTACCAAGAGGTTGTATGCCATGGCAAGTGGATGCAACGGTAACAACACCGTTATCCACCCATCGAGCTACCATAACACCAGTTTCCTTCTCAATGGTTGCAAAATAATCTCCTCTTTGGTTTTCCTTCAGCATTCGATTTTTGGAAGGCAAAGGGCAATTTTTGGGTAAGCGATTTTCTCTAAAAGTTCCAGTGCTCCCATATCCATTCTCACGCAAAAAAATTAACAAACTCATACTAGTAAACAAATTATCGAAATAAAATTTGTACCGTAGTATTTTCTTGTCATTAGGCATCTCTCTGATCATTCTTACTAAGGGTACAGCTGCCTTTCCAAAACTTTTATCACAGATATCATCAGAATTTGGGTCTTTTCCCTGGTACATATCAAAATTTAGCAAATATCCGTTTTTGCTGTTGAGGCACCACATTTTGAATCGGAATCGGATTGGCTTGCCACGGATGAATTGCTTGCATCCGTGGTGACCGAAATATTTAATCATGGATTCATCATAAGATAAGCCTTCTTCTGGAACAAAATGACTCAAAAATTTACTTTTCAACAAATTCATAAAAGGTCTCATTTTCCAAAGTTTATCATTTTCATCTATAAATTGGTTGTCAGCGCAGTGAAGAAATTGTAGAATGCTGAGAAATCGATTACGCCTCATCGATTCAGATACTAAAAGATTCTTCATATCATTCTTACTATCCCAATAATCACGTTTACTTGGAAGTGGATGATAACCACTTAGTATTAGAATGCCTATAGCACATTTAATTTCTTCGTAACTTATTTTTGGATCAGGGTAATTTTTAAAGCTTGCATAAATACGTGATTGACCTATCAGAAAGTTTATAACTTCATCATCAAAAAAATTTTCAAACATCTTAACAGCAGTTAAATTTTGGAATTGTGAGAAGTCGGGATTTGGAAAATTCGATTGCTCAATATGAAAATCTCCTTCTACCCAAGAAAACTGTTTGCAAATTTTTGGAGGTATTTCTTTAGAATCATTACTTACACGGAGACTGTCGCCAGATGCAAGATCATCATCGTTGCTTTCTACGTCATCGTAATCAAGTCCCATGCGATTATTGTTATGTAAAACAATTTCTGCAGCAGCAGCGAGTTGCCGACCCGGTAAATGATTTATATCCGGCGTTTCTTCTTCATCGCCGGACTCTTCATCCGTTAAAATATTTACTTCTGGAGGTTCAACAAAGATCTGTTCTACATCCACATCATCAGCATAAGCCATTTGTAGAGCCTCTTCCAATGTAAATCCACGACTGTAAAAAAAAAACAGATTTCTATAGATAAAAACAAACCAAGCAGTACAACCGCCTAGCGTTACCATACGGTAACGCAGTTAGTCACAAACGTCTTATTCATGTGTTTCTAAAAATACGCAAACAAAACCCCGGTAGAGGTTAGATAGATCCTTTCTTATGCTATTTTGAATATTATTAGCAAATTATTACAGTTTACTGAGAAATGAAGGTACTTACGCCAATCGGATATCCATGGTATGGTACACTTTAGCATAAGTCACAAATTGTCGATGTATAAAACCACAATAACGTATTGTAAATAAATGGGGATGATTCATCAATCAGCAGTGATACATTGTAGATCTAAGTCTAAACCACCTATCGGTCAAAAACAAAACTATACATACAGCAAACTGTTTTGCGAAAGCATGTTTGCGTTACCATTCGGTAACGCTGGGCGCTGATATTGATTTTTTTATTATTGTGAATCCAAGCTTGAATAACTTATTAAAATTTCCATTTGTTGATCACAGCTAATCTTTAGACGTCACGATACTAGTATTTTTTGGTTTCTGGGGCCTTGAAAAATTTTATTTCTTTTGTTAGTCAGCAACATGATTTTCATAATAATGGACAAACCATATACAATCTAAAAAACCATACGTACATTAGTATTCGTAATCAGATTTATAATTCCATGCAATACATACTTATTTATCAATTAACTTGACAATATAGAATACAAAAGTAAAGGGACTATAAATTAATGCGTTAGGCTAAAGTTGCTTCTTTGCCAAAGGTGGTATGTTCGATTCTTCTCTACTTCTTGTGTTTATCTTACATTACATTCAAATACCTACGTATTATACCTAACCTAATACCAACAGCAGCAACGAATAAAGAGAAAAACGTATAATATTAGTAAATAACTATGTTAATCAATTAAGTGCATGCATATTTTTCAATCTAACAGCTGTAAATGTGTACAAAGAGACCAGGACCACCCTTTCAATAATTTTATATGCCTGCTAATTCAATCGAAAGTGATAGGGTATAGGTAATAATTTATGAATGAAGGGTGATTATTTGATGATGTTTTCACACAGAAAATGGTCCCAACTTTCTTATTTGAAATACAACATCCTGTATATTCTACATGTTTCGAATGAGGCTAAAATACTCCACACATTAGTGTGTTCCAATAGCTCTTTGGAACTGTAACATTAGTTATATTGAGGCGATCGTGGGCAGGAGGTCAGAGCATTAGACTTCCACACTGAAGGTCTGGGATTCAATTCCCAGTATCCAAGCACCGCTTTCGCTTGCAAGGCAATGGCAAACCAGCGAGATATTCTGCCTAGTAAATCTTGTCTGGGGAGTAGCAATGGTTGCACTTCCCTATGTCTATAATACAACCCGCAACATAGCCATAGGAGAGAAGACCGCTAGGTGTTGTAAGAGACAAAGTACTCAGAGAAGAATAATTTTTTATCTAATTATTTGAATTTATTTAGTCGGTATGTATTTTCCTCTTCACTTGAAGGTTACCAAAAAATTAAAATTAGCCAAAAACTGCACGCAAAATTTTATCCGAATTCCATATATGTAATAACATACAGGGTGTTAAAAACGAAATCGCAAACAGTACTACATTGATATCATTGAATAATCAAGATGTTTTTGCATATCTTACCCAAAATACATTAACTGTGTTTATCGTAAGAAATACAATAGTTTCCTTAATGACGATTCATCAAACTAAATATATTACATAAAATGGACCTTGAAATTCTGGCGATCCAATTATATTTAAGCAGTTTATTTGTTGAATTAACGAACGCCATTGAACCAGTACTTAAAATTTCAGAAAACAAAACTAAGTGGCATGCCTTACAGACAATGATTTCTCTACTTCCAATAACTACTAATTAGTATTTTCTTTAAAATGCCTAGACGAAGGTACTGATTCAGCAATTGAGGCATTTTTGAGAAAATACTACACAACACAGGTATTCCCAGTCATTAAAATTATTGAAGGGGTTCTCAGATAAGCGGGATTATAATTTGAATACAAATGAAATTAAATTTTAGTAAAATTAAATTTCTATAACTCTTAAGATGATGTACATTAAATGGCGAGTTCTGTTGAAAGTGCTTCCAATTCAGAAAAAAATACATTGAAAATATTGGTATTTTATCCGGGACCAGGATTAAGATTTAACTTTGATCAGGTGGTCACTTTAACCAGATCGTCAGTTTTACCAGGTGGTCACTTTGATTAGGTGGGAATTATAATCGCGTGGGCAGTGTAATCATTTTGATCAGGTGGGCACTTTAGCCAAGTTGGCTATACTGACTAGGTCAATACTTTGTCCAGGTGGGCGTTTTAGGCAGGTGGTCAGTTTAACCAGGTAGTCACTAGCACGGGTAGGAACTTTAGCTAGGACTTCATGTTGATCAGGTGGGCCTTTAGCCTACTCGTCACTTTTACCAAGTGGCAAGGATATTTTAGGCAGATGGTCACTTTGACCAGGTAGGCATTTTAGGCAGGTGGTCACTTCGACCAGATGGAAATTTTAGGCAAGTGGTAACTTTCACCAGATGATCACTTTGACCAGGAGGACATTTTAGGCATGTGGTCACTTTGACCAGGTAGGCATTCTAGACAGGTGGTCACTTCGACCAGATGGAAATGTTAGGCACGTGGTCACTGTGGTCAGATGGATATTTTATCCAAGTCGGTTACATTGACAAGGTCGTCACTTTTACGAGGTGGTCGCATTGATTAGGTGGGCACTCTAGTAGGGTGGTCCGTTGAACCAGGTCATCGCTTTGATCAGACGGGCACTTTAGACAAGTCGTCGCTTTCACCAGATGGTCACTTTGACCAGGAGGACATTTTAGGCAGGTGGTCACTTTGACCAAGTAGGTATTTTAGGCAGGTGGTCATTTCGACCAGATGGAAATTTTAGGCAGGTGGTCACTTCGACCAGATGGAAATGTTAGGTACGTGGTCACTTTGATCAGATGGATATTTTGGCCAAGTCGGTTACATTGACAAGGTCGCCACTTTTACGAGGTGGTCGCTTTGATTAGGTGGGCACTCTAGTCGGGTGGTCAGTTTAACCAGGTCATCGCTTTAATAAGGCGGGCACTTTAGACAAGTTGTCACTTTCACCAGATGGTCATTTGACCAGGTGGATATTTTACCCAGGTGGTCCCTTTGGCCGTATGGGTATTTTAGCCACGTCGGTTACATTGCCTAGGTCGTCACTTTGACAATGTGTGCACTTTAGCCAGGTAGTCAGTTTAATCAGGTAATCACTTTATGTGTGTAGGAACTTTAGCCGGGTCTTCACTTTGATCAGATGGGCTTTTAGCCTAATCGTTACTCTGACTAGGTGGTCACTTTAACCAGATTGTCACTTTAACCAGGTTGTCACTTTATACCGGTTATCAATTCTACAGGCTGTACTCTATATAAACAAAGGGTAATTCTGATATCTTTAACAACCGACATACAGAAATCAACCCCTTACTAGGTCTTTCTTTAACAAAAATTAAAAAGTAAGCTCAGTGGCTCAATGCCAATTGGTATATTGATTGCTCTGAGGAAACTCTTCAGCCACGAAAAACATATATTTTTCTGTAAAAGATATAGGTATTCAAAATAATTCTTCTTATTTAAAGAATCCATATCGTCCAACTGTAAATGATGAATCGGGCATTTTAAACTAAATTATATTTCCAATAGGTAGTTTGAATTTTTATTGCCTTGATTATGTTGTAGCAATATTTATTTGAATTATTTGATTTCATTGTAAAACACGTTTGGTGTAAAATTATATTAACTGTTACAGTAGGGCATCACTGATTTTTCTTGTTATTCTAATTTGCATAAACAATGACTGTGAATTCTGCAAGTCCAGACTCCAGTTTCTGCGGTTGAATGATAAAGGACCTCAATCTTCGTGCAAAGTCGAATGCAAGGGAATTCCACTCTTAGTAACTCCGTCTGTACTTTTGAACCGTTTCGAAATACTAAATCAATAAAAACAATTTTGTTGTATAAGAAGACTGCCTGATAAATTTTTGATAAATACGAGATGCCCTTATCTGTTTTTTATTTATGTGTTAAATGTTAAGTAATCAAGTGTCGACTTTGCTTTTTATGACAAATAGGAGGACTAAATAAATAACCAAACTGACACTCCTCAATAGTTATTGCAAATCCATTAGATACTAAAACTGAGTAATTGTGTGTGGACTTACGAGAAGATTTTATTACAAATAAAGTAGTTCGCTGGAATTTTTCGTACTACTTCAAATACCCAATTAGTATTTCCTAAAAGTAGTAATGGATATTCCAACGTGACTCATGGTTGTCGCCAAGAATAAATTATAGATTTTAAGCCGTTTAAAATGTTTACTTCATTCCATTATATTGCTAATATTGCAATAATTTCCAGTTTAGTGTTATCTTGTGCAATTTATAAATCCGATTCATACCGCTTTTCCGGTGCAAGGTGCATCGGATTGAGCACATCAGAAAAAACAATGCTAATGATTATTCAATTCATAAGTGATCTGTCAAAAATGGTTGACTGAAACGGCCGGATTTAGTATTTGATGGCTAATCAGAAGGAATTATAGTAATGCTTATTCTACTAGCATTGAATTGCAATGATTATTCTAGTAGTAGTACTCGTAGTAGTACAAGTGACCATTTTAAATAAATAAAAATCTTTATTATAAATACTTAAATACACAGTTTTAAACTAGTATTTAAGACCGTAGGCGAAATAGATTCGCCCAATTTACAGCGATTTTCTGCAGGAAAATTGCAAAGTTGTCCAGATTACGTTACTACCAATATCAGTGTCGATTGTACCATTTTCATATAAACATGGATTTGGTTCACTGAAAAGTCTATCGAATACCATTTTTAGTCGATGATTTTTGGGGTGGTATCATTCATGCCTCTCGTGCTGCGCACGCGTACTATTCAGATCCAATCGCAAGGGATACTAGGATAACAGGCCTTCAAGGCCCAGGGCTTTTTGGGTTATTCGACATATTGCCAATCCCTCACATCCAGTTTTTGAAACTCCTCGTGTATACATTGCAGCATTCTCTTCTAGGCCTCCCTTATCTATTTGTACCATTGAGGTTGTTCTATTCACATCATCTTCGGGATTCTGTTGGTCTGCATCCAACTAAGGTGACCCAGCCAGCTTGACCGGCTTTGCTTTATTACATAGACTATATTTGGTTCTTTAAAAATATCCTTTATTTGGTCTTTTTCTCCATCCATCTTCTGCTTTTACCGCTTCAAATAGTCTCCTCAGAATTGTATGACTAGGTCTTCCTTATATTTATTCCGCAACATCCAAGTCTTGCTACCGAAAGTCAGCGATGGTTTTATTATTGTTTTATATATCCCAAATTTAACCGTTCTCGACATTTTTGCCATCAAATAGTTATATGGCGATTCGCACTTTCTATTCTGGCCTAACTCCTTTCGATTTCGCTTCCCATTTCCAAACTGCGGCTTATTTCTGCAAAAAACAAACTAGCGTACTCTTGCAAAGCTATGTATTTTATTTTCATATAATCGTTCGTGATTTCTCTATATTTTTGTCTTCGTTGAAATGCAAGTAGATTACTTATTTTTTAATAATACTCATTTCTTCTTCTCTGACTGATTTGTATTATTACAGAAGGTGTTCTCTGCTATAACTGTATTCTGTATGTATTGTGCCAGACATAGCGCACCTACAGCTTAATGTGGGCTTCAGAGAAGATTTGTTAGTTAGAAAGCCCAGGTGGTTTGCAATTGTCCCAGTGATGCTTTGGAAACAATGTAAACTATATTATTGTCATTAGTTACTACTTGTGTCGGCTAGTCGACAAGAAATTTAAGAATGTCCATCTTTAAAGTTAAGCAAACATGTAAACATTTAATAAACATTTCTTAGTTCATTCAGAATCTAGGTATGTGTTCCAAAGATATTGAATAACAAGCAAGTTAGACTTCTAAAACATATTCTGATGGCGAAAAAGGATACAACAATTCTATCGTTTTCTATTGTTTGATACAATTTATTATGAATGATATATTACTGAACGAAATTTAGTACAATTTTTAATGAAAAACAATTAATAGTTGCGTGTTGGTTATACCTATTATCAATTATCAGTCTTAGCTACGATTCATTCTGTTTTATTTATGAATACACAAACACAAATACGTATGACAACGCCGGCTTCAACATCAATGACGTGTTTCCTGTGGAATTAATATACACCCTTACATTTTTTAAATACCAAGAAAATTTTCAGTTAACCGTATTTTGTTACGATATTTAGTTATATAAACAAAAAATTGATATTTACCGACATATAAATTACGTATATTGTACAAATGCGGTTTTTCCAAAAGAATTGTATAAACGCTTTTTATTTTTAATCATTCGTTCGTTATCGGTGGCAGTAGTTAGCCTCTCCCTAAATGTTTACAAATTCAATTTCGTATTTCACAAAACTGCTGGTTGAACACTCAAGTAACCGATGTGTTTGCGAAATTTTAGATTCTGTAAGGTTATCTGTAGGTTTAAGTGATGCGAACGAGACAAAGGTCAGGACAATGTTGTGAAAAATTTTCGTCACTTCAGCGAGATTCCGCTGGTAGCAACTGAAGTTTTATTTTTCAGATGCGTTGCTATTTACGGACAGCTTTCCGTAGAATTTTTAGCTGCACCTTCATTGAAGTTTCGCCGGCTGTATTCATTTTAATTAATAAACTGAAATAGTGGGCTTTCATTTGACCTAAAGAAGAAAATTTTATTATTTGTTTGCTGTGTACAATTGTATCCCACTACAATTGTATCCCGTACCACGTCCAGCGGGTACAGCCCTTACTGCTTCTGATTATGCTTCAAGAATGGTATTTTTTAGATTCATTCACAAAAGAATTTGCTTCTAATATTTTATTTACCGCTGAAGGTACGTTTACCAATAACGATATCATTAATCTGTATAAAAAGCATGTTCAGACAGACAAAAAGCTTCGCGCTATTGTCGAGTGAAGATTAAATTGTTTGACTGATCAACTGTATCTTGACTTTCTGAAGAACACTTTACTTCCACTATTGGAAGACGTACCTTTGAACATAGACAAATAAACACACAGTGTTTATTTGCCTACGCTTTGAATGGTAGGGTTGACTTGTGGTTTATGCAAGATGGGGTTCCTCCACATTTTTCAATCAATGTCGTAGAATGCCTACAAAGACCAGTAGATAGGACGAGGTGTCTAATTGCGGAGACATCTGCATCCCCTGATTAGACCTTATTATGGTTTACTAGATACTATCAGTGTTTTTAGGTCAGAATAGTGCTTAAAAATGCATTTCTTTTGACTTAACAACACTAGTAATAGTCAGGAACAATATTACAGTTTATATTCTTCTTCCAAAGAATCGTGGAAACAGAATCTGAAATAAATAGCCTCATGCACTTTGGGAAACCCTATATACCTACCCATATTTCGGCTAATTTGGTTTACATTCATGGATCGTTCTAGTAAAAGAGTTGGCAAAACCTATCTTTAATGTCATAAAATCTCCAAATTCTCTGCCTGTTAAAATGTAATTCTATTTTGTGTACGCAGACGACAATATTTACACCACCATAATACTTGACGACCTCGTTTTCGAAACAAAATATTTACAGGTTAAACATTAGTATTTATTTTTGAAAGATAACGTTGCCCCAGAATTGTTCAAGATCACTTTTCAACGTTATACCAGTTATCTAAATCAAAACATTACATACCTACATATGTACATGTGCATACCAGTATTTACTCACGACGCTGTATCATGCTCGAATCGAAATTGAGATAAACTAACACGCTCTGTACATCCGAGTGCTATCGGTTATCTGGATACCGCCCGGTGAAATTGATGACCCCTGCCATGTAGACACAAAGCGGATTAGTAAAACTTCAATAGTTCGCTTTAATAGTCATGCGAAGGCAGTCAGTCATCACTCAAATTATGTCGAAGTGGTGAAAATTTCATATTTTGTGTTTTGATCTGGATTGAAAGACTATATTATCGGTTATATTGTACCGTCAAAGTGGCAACCACTGCCATTCTAAATTAATTTAAATTTTCTAGTAATTGCACATTTAAAAGGGGTAGTGGGAGCAGTATTATTGACAACATTTCAATTTTGGATAAGGGTAAGTGATAAAAAACACAATTAGTGCCATAGTATTTAAAATATTGGCCCATACATAACCTAGAATGTTAATTTACTCATATTTTCATGTCGTGGTGGGCAGTAGATATTAAAGAAAATGTTTGTTCTAAAATATTTTGGAATTTTTTTAAAACAGGCTTAATCAAAAACTTCTAAGGTGTAAACTGCATACAATTCTCAGCGAATTGTATATATTTTATAGCTTACCTAGATGCCATGCTTTTAATAAGAATAATAAACTTGAAATACTGGAATGTCCTAATCTATTTACAAACGTTTAAACTTTAAATATACCTGATGGCATACAACCCAAACAACTTCTCTGACTATGCACTAATGATTAAAAGGTTGTTGAAGACTCTTCAATTAATTCATCTTAAAGGTTTATGCTTTAAATGTGTCGACCACTGCCCATCTAATTGTAAATTTAAAACAAGTTAGTTAACAAACGTTTAGATATACCTGATGGTATGCAACCCAAACAACAATTCTGATTGCACTAATGATCAATAGGGTTGTTGAAGACACTTCAATTAATTCATTTTAAAAGTTTCTGATTTAAAAGTGGCAACCACTGTCCATCTATAGCAATTTAAAGTTATAATTGTAAATTTAAAACGAGTTACTTAACAATCTTTTAGATATGCCTGATTGTATGCAACCCAAACAACAATTCTGAATGCGCTGAAGATTAATAGGGTTGTTCATGACACTTCAATAAATTGATCTTAAAGGTTTCTGCGTAAAAAGTGGCAACCACTGTCTATCTACAGCAATTTAAAGTTATAATTGTAAATTTAAAACGAGTTGCAAGCGCAATATTATTGATTACATATCAGTTTTAGATGCGGTAAGGTCATGGAAAACTAACTTAGTAGCCATAATATATAAAGTAATAACGTATTATGTAACAGAGACCCAAAAGTAAAGAATGTTCGTTCAAACTGATATTTCTTCATATTTTAATTAATATACCTACATACAATATTTGTTGCGCCTGATTTTACGCAACCCAAACAACAAGCCTCTCTGGGGCTTGGTAAGGTAATCAATACACCGTGTTGAATATATTTCTATATTTTCGACAGTTACTTATAACCTTAAACGTGAAAGATATTAGGTTAACCACTGTGTTGATATCATATATTGTTGTTAATATAAAATAATTAATCGTCTAGAAACGAGGATTACGATAATGATCTAGAAATTACTGTGCATTGGAAGCAAGGGGATAGGTATCTTAAATTAATATCCTTATATATAATAGTTGCACTGGTTACAAAAAATTGTTATGATTTTCAAGTAATTCAAAACGAGGTTTAAAAATATGTTTGTATCTATCTGTTTGCCTGCTCAGGTGCGGTAAGTTGTATTAATTCTTTCTTTGGTTTGTACATTTTTATGAGAATGGGCAGCCAAGTTGTAGAACAGTTTTGTAAAAATAAATAATTTAAAATACTTTTTATTTTCATAATCTTATGCGTTATAAATGATTGTATGTTTCCAAACCATTTTGACTGCCCTGTTTGAGGTTTCTATTTTAAACAACCGCTTCTACGGTTTTTTTTTAATTCCTTATGTAGACTAAACAGGTAAAATTGATATTGATGGGGAAAATGTGAAATAACATTTAAAATATAGTAGGTGATTCCAAACATGTGCGAAAAACTTTAATCACATATAGTTGAAGATATTTAACACTAAATTACTTTGTAATTTTTTGTTCAATTCGGTATCGTTACGGAGATATGGCGCTTCAAAGTTGTTTTCTACATCTATTCTTCAACTTTCTTTGTTTCTTGTTCAATTTTGATAACCTTTATTGTTTTGAAATGCCAAAAGTCCAAGCTTAATTTCCAGTTAAATTTTTAAACCAAATTTTTTACTTCTGGCTTAGATTTCATCTACTTTTCCCACTCAATGGTACATTTTTCTTGATTGGAAACTAAGCGTGGACTGTTAGCTTTCCAAAACAACAGAGTTTATCATAATTGGAGCAAAAACCAAACAGATATTTACATGTTAGTGAATTGATGTAACAATAACTTTGTTGTGCCATATCTCCGTAACCGTACAGAATTTAAAATAAAATTACTAAATGATTTAGGGGGGTTAAATGGCCTCAGTTACACGTGGTTAAAGTTTTTCGCACATGTATAAAATTTACTAAACAATATCACTCTCATTAATCTCCTAATTTACCATTTATTTTCATGTTGACAACAAATTTTTAATAGGTTTTTTTTTTGTTTCAGAAAAAGAGAAACCATAAATATGTCAAGCATTCCAACTAAAGCTCAACAACAAGCTCTTCCACAAACCATTGATGCAACTTCAGCTAGGAAACACGACCTAGTAGTTCGTCAGGGAAAATCTCCAAAGTTCATTCGCAGTGCATCTATTGAGAGGATAATACAGTTTAACAGTTACATTTGCTCGCAGAACTATTTTCTTATTCCGTCCCTGCTTATGTGGTTGAAATCATCACAAACTGTTCTGCAATCGCAGATTCTTAAGTGTATTGTTTGTCTGAAGTCAATAGTTATTAGTTCTGTTATATATAAGCTATTTGTGAATCAATTCAAAACTTGCCTGAGCATTTTGAGTTTTACAGCACATAATTATTTTTATAAAATATCCGACAGCGACTTAATACCTGCCTTAGAAATGTTATATATTATTTTGCATCATTCTGTAAATGCTTACATAAGCAAAGCGAAGAGGACGCTTTTTGTTTTGTGTATGTACCTTACTTTCTTATTAATATTCCTGCAGCTTGGTACTTGTATATTCCTGATGAGCGATATATTTTTGCCAGCAGGATTAATATTTCTGTTCACCTGTTTGTATATCATTTCGCACATTAATGTAAGCGTGTTGTTTCACTACCTGAAAAGAGAAGAAAACAAGCTTTTGGCTGTAAGAACAGATAAAAAGCCAAAGAGGTTTATCTTGGGGAAGAAAACCATAAGCAACTTAAATTTGTTCTAGTGTTAGTATGTAGCTTTAAGTTTTATTTATTTATCGTATGGTGCCATTGATTATATTGTAAGACTTCAGAGTTATTATTGACTCCCTGATAGTGATATTTAAAAGTAATGCAGTTAGTTTGTAGTTAGTTGTTAGCAGAGAAAGTAGATGTGGCGGAAGGAACCTGTAAATATTATTGTAACTTTTATATATTGTAGAAATAAAATTTTGTAATCTTTTTATAATGATTGTTTAAAAGTCCTTGGTATCTAAAAGCACAATTATCTAGAAATAGGTGCTAGTTTGTGCTGTTTGGTTCAATATTTCTTATTTCTTTTCTATGGAATGAGTACACTTAAACCTGGTTTTATTTGGTTTTCTAAAGGTTTGTTAAAAAAAAAGTAGACAAGCTTAGGAATATGCATATCACGCAGGACGTTCTTTAAACACCAAGAAGCTGTTTATACTAATATCAACACAGCATGGGATAAAATGATCAACGCTGAAGAGGAAGGTAGGTACCTATAACATTGGGGAACAATTTTATTTTCAACATAATTTCTGTTGACTTCGATTTTCTAGCTGTTTAAAACGTAAATAGGCATGCTGATTTCAAAACTGCAAACAGTTTTCTTCTATCAGGTAAAGTTATGTTTGTACAGCTTATCTTAATGCGACCACTCTAGGCTTGACCAAGTGCGACCTCACTCGAGTGGACAGGGTGGGGACGACCTTGGAGACCAGTGGCAAGGTCATACTTGTTAAGGACTAGGTACCCCACTATTTGCGCCCTGATGTAAACTAGTGTAACTTGGCCGATTTTAGATTTAAAATAATTACCCTTTACTACTGGACTTTAATAACAATTTTTGATATATTTTTGGAAAAAATAAATTTTTTTAGCCGCTGGTTTCGAAAATAATTCTTTTTTATTTTACTACAAAAGTAAAAAATATTCGGATGTCAAATTTGGCATACTTCTTTTTGAAACACTCAGCTAGGGTATGCGAAAATTTGGTAATTATTCATAACTTTCAAATGCCCTATTATTTAAAAAAATATCTTTTAAACGCTAAAATTCGACAATAAACCTGCCAATTTAATAAGTATCTGTTTGATTTTTCTAAAATTTTGTCATACCCTGTAGGATGGCCTTTAAACCGTCTCCTGTAAAATTCAAGTTTTAGATTTCAGTAGAACTTGTTAAAAGTACAAAAGATGTTCTTCATTTAAATTTAAATGATCCTGAATTTGCAGACCGGACTAGCCGCGTGGAGGGGTAGGCGGGGTAGCAGGTAGTAGAGAAAGCCAGTGAAGTAAGTAGATGTTTATCGCTCGGTTGAATTAGCCCTAATCTCTTTTAAATACTTATACCAGAACCAACTTTTAACTTGCAATTACATAAGATAAAATTCAATAATACACAACTTGTTGTATGTTATTAATTTATTGAGGAAAAATTAGAATTTTTATAATAATTTATTGCTATTAATATATTTCTAACATATTAAAATATGTTATGGTAATAAATAAAATTACATATTACATGATATTATTAAAACAAGATTAGAGTAGGAATATTCAAAATTATAGTTAGATACAAATAAATGTAACACTATATCATTA
>JABXWE010009139.1:0-35531 GCA_014611495.1 Limonius californicus | reverse complement strand
CAGATCTTTTTTGCTTCCTCCTTTATGATGTTTTTAAATGTGATCCATCTTTCTTCCAGTGACCAAACGTCTTTCGTCCTTTCTATTCTTCTCAGTTTTTCATCAGTTTCTTTCCTGTATTTTACCTGAAGGCTTTTCTTTTTGAAATTATTTATATCTATTTTGTAGTTCTTTTTTCTTTCCTCTATTCTTGTAATTATTTCTCTTAATGTTGCTGTAACCATTCTGTGTCGCTAATTCTGGTTCTTTTTCAGTCCTTATATTTTTGATATCTTTTTCTAGGTTTTTTGTGAACACTATGTAATCGATTAGGCTTTTTGAGTTTCGTTCCTCTGCTATGAAGGTGTATTTGTCATCCATATCTTGCTCCCAGAAGGTATTCCCTATGAGTAGTTCCTTTGCTTGGCAAAATTCTAACATCTTCCTTCCATTTCTATTTAATGATTCTTCTCCATATCCTATGCTTCCTAATCCTCTATTTACATCTCGTCCCACTCGTGCATTCCAGTTCCCGATTATAATGATTTTTTCTTGACGGTCCCTTATTTCGTCTACTACCCTTTGTAGTTCTGTATAGAATTCTATTACCTTTCCTTCTTCTGTTCCTTCTGTTGGTCCATAGATTTGTATTACGACCACTACGCTTTTTAACTCTATGTGAATTGCTATGATTCTAGATGATATTGGTTCGTATTTGATTATCCTTCTTTCCAGCTCCTTGTTTATTATTATTCCCACCCCCTCCTTTGCTCTCTGTCCATGAGTTACCCCTGAGTAATATAGGGAGAATTCTTTATTTATTTGTATGTGTACGGTGCCTGGTTTTTTGTTTCGCTGATTCCTATTAGTGC
Source organism: Limonius californicus (assembly GCA_014611495.1). Lineage (NCBI taxonomy): Eukaryota > Metazoa > Arthropoda > Insecta > Coleoptera > Elateridae > Limonius > Limonius californicus. The sequence continues at coordinate 34,680 of JABXWE010009139.1, read as the reverse complement.
TATTTTCCTGTTCTTCAGTTAGTTCTAGTTCTTTTCCTGTTAGTGATGTTACATTCCAAGTGGCTATTAATATTTCTCCAAACTCATTTCTTCCATTTCCTATGCCTGGGTCGTTATCATTTCCATCCGTTTCTTCATTTCTTAGTTTTTTGGATTAGCGGTTTTTGTTATTTTTCTCAATTGTTCTTCGAGTGCGTTTGATTCCGGAGACCTTATATACACTTTCCTCTTATTAACTCTGGAACTAATGGTTTCTTTTTGTTGTTGTTCTCCTTCACCAATTTCTCCTGTGTTCACGGGACCTTTTTTGTATAATTCATTGTTTATTATTAACTTGTTGTATCTTAGTTGTGCCTTTTGACCATGTTCCCTTGCTGCTTTCATTATTGGGATTAGTTGTCTACGTTCGTCCTGAACTTCTTTCGGGTAGTCTTCGTCTATCCAAATTTCTGTTCCTTTTAGATTGTTCGATTTTTTCATTATTTCTATCTTCTTGTTGAACTTCGTTAGTTTTACTATTATTGGTCTTGCTCTTCCTTCATTGTATTTCCCGATTCTTCTTATTTCATCCGTTTCGCTTTCTGCATCTATCTTTATTCCCATTTTGCTCATTACAGCTTCTACCTTTTCCTTTGTTATAATTTCTTCTTCCTTTTCCTCAAATATCCCTTTTATTATCAGATTCTTCCTTCTGATTTGTTTTTCTAGGGATTCCATTCTTTGGTCTTGTTTTGTTATCATATCTTTCAGTTCGATATTTTCCCTTTTCACTCTTCTCAAGTCTTCGGTCTTCCGAAATGAATATGAAATAACAATATTACATGTAACTTCGGCAGTAAGAACTTATACGCTATGTTTTATTTCTTGTACTGGTCCGTGTTTGTCAGTAGATGTCCTGTCTTAACAAACCTTATAAAGATTCCCCCACTTTGAAAAACAGTACAATTTTTTAAAATGTTTGTGTGTAAGTAGTTAATAATCTTACAATTGAGGAATTTCTTAAGATATATTAATATGGGGATTCCCAGTCATTAGAGACATTAAAGTTTGTCTTAGATAAGCAGTGTAAAAAATATTTTAAATATGAATATAGATAAAATTTTAGTAAAAGTAACTTTCGACAACGATTCTATTAACGAGATGATTTTGAAATCACGTGTGGTCATTGGTCATGGTAGACAGGTGATCATTAAGGCTCGGATTTTATGCAAAATGCATATCCTTTAATAGTGATATGCCATCAATATTCTTTTGGTTCTGCACGAGTTACGTTAATTAAAGTTGATTGACGCTAATTATAAAATGCATATCTTGCATTTTTTGGAATTTTATGCATATTTTTAAGAATTCTGCATATTTCAGTATTTTAAATCAAATTATCATGCAATTTTGCGTAATTTACCACTCAGAAACACAGAAGTAAAAAATATTTAACTAAAATAGTTTTCTAAAATATTTAGAAACCGGTATTAGGGTAGGACGGCATTTAGAAGTCCTTAGCCCCTAGTAAGACTTACGCCGGATATTTCAAACCTTCTGAGAAATGATATGCACAACGAGCAGCAAAATGCGTTTTGCAAAAACCTGAACTGGTAGGGCAATTAGCATTTATTAAATCAAATTATAGTTCTCTTTCCGAAACAATTTTTAAGTTAAAAAAACAAGAACCATCGTTAACAGAATCGACTGATTTAATTTTAACCATTAAAAAATCGTTAGAAAAAATTAAAGGAGCAGTTGGAAAATGCATTTCAGGAAAAATAAATGACGTTTTAAATAAAAATTAAGCTTACCAAATTCTTACCAAAGTATCAAAAATTTGCAAGGGAAATTTTTGGATGTTGACCTGGCCCCTGACTTAGAGCCGTCTGACACGAGACTCATTTTAGTACTGAATTCAGTACAATTTCTGCGCGCGCCGATTCAGCGAGCTTGGATGCAAGAAAATAGAACCAGTTCTAAATTCTTGTAGCAAAGTCAACTAAATTGGCGCGAATGCAATGCATTCAAAATGCCTTGGTCTCGGGTAGAAGTGCAAATATTAGTTGGCTAATTATTATGATAGTTCATTATCATTCTGCCCGTTTATACTTAGATCATGTTGAAAAACTGTCGCGCACGACGTTATCTTGTTTAATTAATTGAACTTTAACTTTGTTCAATTGTTTTTCAAAAGAATTAGTATCTATACGTAAAAAGTTTCTATATGACGACGGGTCTTCGGTTAGTAGCTCGTCATTTAAAATGGTTAATATCCCTTTTCCTTCTAATTGGCGGTTTATCCACTTTCTTACCCATATTTGAGATCTTTTACGATCTTTTGCCTGTTTTTTTACTAATTTCCGTCATTAATGTTACTATTACATTTGCGGCTGCTCCTAGCAACAGTTTTCGGTGCTGATCCATATTTGTATTAATCAAATTTCAGTTGAATTTTTATTTTAACGCGAATTTTTGAGGTTAGAATAATATTACAAGTTGGATCAAGGCGCATGAGCACGTACTTACTTTAATACTTACGTGTCGGACAACAATTCTAGTTCACTCACTAATTTTGGAACTGAAATTGCGTGCTCAGCAATTGTATTGAATCCAATACTAAAATGAGTCTCGTGTCAGACGGCTCTTAATTGCTGTATTAAAAAATGCCCCTATTACGTCAGTGGATGTAGAAAGAAGCTTTTCTACATATAAACATATTCTTTCCGACCGAAAGCAGTCTTTTAAAGTAGAAAGTATTGAAAAACACATTATAATAAACTGTTTTTATGCCTCAAACAATGTAAAAGATCTGCCACTGTAAATCATTCAGTAACTTATTTTTTTTTTAATGTATATTCTTAATAATATATTATTAGTGAATTTAAATAAATTCTTTTTTATATTATTTGCCAAACAAAGTTTTTTTTATAAATATAATATAATAATTCGTGTAATTTCATAATAAAACTTTATTATGTAAATACGGATGTACTTTTTTGCATATCTTTTTGTTTGCGATATAAGATAATACAATAATAAAAACATATCTTACTTAATTTTCTTGTTATGTAAAAATGGGAAGCTATGATGCATATATTCGTGCACATTTTACCAATTGAAGGCGCATATTTTATTAATTTTAATGCATATATACGCGCACATTTTGACCATTGGAGTGCATATAAATCCGAGCTGTAGTGATCTCTGTATGAAAAAAAATATATTGAAATGATCGGGTCTTATTAGGGAGCCAGGAAAAATCGGTCACTTTAATCATGTTTTTGTGATTTATATTAATAAACCTTGTACATACCGAACCCCTTGAATTATGGAATAATAGTTGTAGTGGTAAGAATATTAATTGTACAAAAGCAAGCAAAGGTGGTATTAGTAAGGATGTACGTGCCTGTAGATGTCAATTGCAATTGGCCATATATAAGAATATACAAGTTTATGTCGATGAAGTCGTTCTAATGACTGATAAAAAATATTCAATCTGACATGCAACTCAAATCAGTATTATTACATGAAAGCTTTTATGAAGATGCTTTAGAATACATTTCGTGGAAAAAATACTTGATATACCTGAGATAATCTGCTTGGGTCATTTAAGACAAGAAGGTTTACGTTCTGTGTAAGCAACGAAAACAAATATATTAATAAGTAGTGCGCTAGTTGGTTTAAATTTATTTGTCAGACATGAACAAGTCATCCGTCCATTTTATCCTCATCACTCTTCTCCATATCCACATCTCGAAGGCTTCCAATAGGCGTTCTTCTCTTTTTCCTAACGTCCATGTTTCTGACCCATATAATACGGTACTCCAAATACATGTTTTAATTAATCTTTTCCTGGTTGTTAGACTTATATTTTGCGATGTTAATAGTGATTTTTTGTTGTTAAAAGCGACCTTAGTTTGTCTTATTCTGTTTTTAATCTCTTCAGCACTTCTTCCATCCTCATTGATATTGCTTCCAAGATACTTACAAGATGTTGTTTATTTGAGAGTGACGTCTTGAATTTTTATTTTTATTTTATCTGCTTCTGGTGCTCTGGAGCATATCATTACTTCCGTTTTGTTTTTGTTAATCTCCATCAAATACTTTCTTAGTACTTCGTTCTTGTATTCTTGTGTATGCTGTAAGTTCCTTTCGTCCGGAGCAATAACCTTTATATCGTCTGCAAATCTTATAGTTTGTATTCTTTCTCTGCCTAGTTTTATGCCTGTGCAGATCTCTACATTTATTCATTATTTGTTCTATGTAGATATTGAATAAAATTGGAGACAGATTACAACCCTGTCTGACTCCTTCTTGAATTTTTGCTTCTCTTTGACAGTCATTAATGTTGCAGGTAGCCGTTTGTTTTTCATATAGTTGATTTCGATTTGTATGGATTTTAAAATATCCATCATAATGGTCCAGTTTACGTTATCGAAAGCCTTTTTGATGTCTACAAACGCTATATACAAATTTTTATTTACTTTTAAGCTCTTTTCAATTAAATCCCGTATACAAAATATCTCTTCACAAGTTCCTCTATTTTTTCTGAACCCAAACTGGTCTTCCTGTAGATTGCTGTCTATTTTATTATAAATTCTGTTATTTATTATTCTAGTTAGGATTTTTGAGGCATATGTCAGTTAACTAAGGGTTCTATACTCTTCTCAGTAAGTTGCTTTGTTTTTTTTCAGCATCATAACCATTATGCTCTTTTTAAAATCTGTAGGTACTCTTTTTCTTAAAGCGCCTGGAGCAACATACCTGGTATCTTATCTACGCCATAGGCTTTACCTGATTATAGTTCTTTTAGCGCTTTATTAAACTCTTCTTTTGTTGTAGGTGGACCCATTTGACCTATGTCTACGTTTTCTTCACTTTCTATTTTACTTTTTTCGTCAGGTGCGCTGTATAGTTGTTCGATATATTGTTTCCAATAGTCAGCAATTTAATTACTTTCGATAAGGTATTTGCCTTCTTTTGTTTTAATTCCTTGATTTCTATTTTTATATTTTGTAAATTGCTTTTTTATAAGACTATATGCTTTCTCCATGTTTCCTCTATTGAAATTGTTTTCAATCTCTTCGGCATGATGATGAATCTTGGGTTGGAGCAAGCTCCTGCACTTAGGTCACCAGGGCCCATTGTGCTCCCTAGGGGTAAAGACCTCTCTCCCTGAACAGGTCCGTCGCTTCAGCGAAGGACAGAATCCTGTTCAAGGGCGTGTCTTGAATGTCTCTTGGTTCAAGGAAGGGAGATCCAAAGTGTTTATGTCTTATGGCCGCTAATGCCTTGCATTTGCAGAGGACATGTTCAGAGGTTTCCTCTTGCTCTTGACATTTCCTACACTGGTTGTTTAGCACAATCCCTATAGTGTGGAGATGACTGTTCAGGTGTCTGTGGCCTGTAAGGAGGCCCGTTATTATCCTGATTTGTCTTCTGCTTAGATTCAGAATATAGTCTACCGATTTAGGCGTAGAGTTCTTGATGAAGGCTCTAACCTGTCTGGGTGTGGGTCTGGAGGTCCAAGAGTGCTGAAATTGCGCGTTTGCGTGATTCCAGATCTCGTGCCTCACATGTTTGGGAGCTATTCCAAAAGCTGGCTCTGGACCTAATAAAGGTTCAGAGGCCCCAGCCACAGCTAGGGCATCAGCTTCCTCATTGCCACTTATTCCACTATGGTGCGGAACCCATAGGATTTTCACGTAATTCTCAGCTGAGAGTTTGACGAGAGTGGCTCGACATTCTTCAACAAGCCTAGACCCTATCTTGGGAGATGTTAGGGCCTTAATGGCCGCTTGACTGTCCGAGCAAATGTAGATATATTTACCTCTATGATTTCTGTTGAGGTTTTCGTTCGCACAGGCAGTAATCGCGAAGATTTCTGCCTGGAAGACCGTAGGGTATTTTCCTAGGGCAAATTTGAGTTTGACCTTGGGTTTGTCCCCATATAAACCGGCGCCGGCACCTTTCCTATTCCGTGACCCGTCTGTGTACCAAACTAGGCCGCCGGGTTTAAGAAAGGGCCGATCGTCCGAGAACCATTCATCCCCGAGAGGGATGTGAACTTTGTAGGGTATACTAAAGGAGAAGTAGGAGGTCATGCCATCACTTCCCATTGAAGAAACGGGAGTGGTCGCCTTCAACTTGGAGGCAACTCTGGCATGTCCCACGTTTTCCTGAGTCGGTTTCCATTGCCCCGTACACATCAGCCTATGCGTTACCAATCGAGCCTCGGCCTCAATCACAAGGTGAAGGGGCGCGAGTCCCAGCAGCACTCCCATGGCCGCTGTCGGGGTTGTTCGCATTGCGCCCGTGATGCCCAGAGTCTTTGCACACGGGCGAGTGTCTTCCTTGTGGTGGTCAGTTCTGATCGTGGCCACCAGACAAGGGCAGCATATGTTAACAGCGGGCGTACTACGGCCGTATAAAACCAGAATATGATTTTAGGCTTCAGCCCCCAGGTTTTTCCTAACGCGCGCCTGCACGTCCAGTATGAAGCGCAGGCCCTTTGTTCTTGTCTTTTCACATGGCTATTCCAGGTTAGTCGGGCATCGAGGACAACGCCTAGATATTTGACCTCACCTGTCAGGTCAAGTGACTTGTTGAAGATGGAGGCTTTTCTATACCCTGTCATCTTCCGTTTTCGTGTAAACAGAACCAGCTCGGTCTTTGATGGATTGACCGACAATTGGTTCCTGTTGCACCAGTCTTGCACAATATTTAGGGCACCTTGGGTAGCCTCGCTTATTGTGCCGAGAAATTTACCGGCTATGAGGATGACCAGGTCATCCGCATAGCCCTGAGTGTAAAACCCTTACTCGTTGAGCCGCCGGAGGAGTCCATCAACCACGAGGCACCACAGGAGCGGCGAGAAAACGCCTCCCTGTGGGCACCCGCGGCCGGCGGATACTCCCACGGAGTCCCCTCTGAGCGTGGCTTTTATGTTTCTGTGCTTGAGCATGAAGTCGATCCACCTTGCTATGGTGGGTTCGATCCCACGCTGTAGGAAAGCGTTGTGAATGGATACGAAGGTCATTCGGTCAAACGCTCCTTCAATATCCAGAAATGTACCAAGAGCGTACTCTCCATGAGTTAGCACCTTCTCGATCTTATGGACGATTTGATGAAGGGCCATCTCTGTGGATTTGCCTCGTTGGTAAGCATGCTGATTTGGATGTAATGGGTATTGCACCAAACATCCGTCTCGAATGTGGCGGTCCACCAGTCTTTCCTGCACTTTCAGTAGAAAGGAGGTAAGGCTGATCGGTCGAAATGCCTTTGCCTGGAAGTAGGAATCTTTACCCGGTTTAGGTAAGAATATAACTTTGGCCGCTCGCCATGGAATAGGGACATATCCCATGGCAATGCAGCCACGTAATATATGGTACAGAGGCCTAACTAGCATCTCCAGTCCCTCCTGAAGGAGAGCCGGGAAGATACCGTCAGGGCCTGCAGCTTTGAAAGGGGCGAATGTAGAAATCGCCCATTTTGTACGTTCAAACGTTACTACTTTAGAGGCTACTTTCCAGTCATTAGTCGTCGGTCTAATCTGGGGAGCCTCTCTTCGGCATACTCTTCGAACCATTTTTCTTTAGTTTTTCTTATTTCTCTATTGACTAGGTTGCTAATTCTATTATATTCTTTTTTGTTTTTGTCATGTTTATGTTTCCTCCTTTCTTCTATTAAATTTATGATGTTGTCATTTATCCAAGGTTTTTGTGTATTCCTTTGGGTATAGCCTATTGTTTCTTCGGCTGTTTCCGCAATGGCTGCTTTTATATTCTCCCATTTTTTATTAATTGATTTTTCTTCGATTTTTTCCAATGTTTCTTCTATCCTTTGTTGAAGCATTTTCAATGTATATTCTTCTTTTAGTTTTTCTGTATCCCATCTTTTTATTTTTGGTTTTTGCTTGAATTTTCTTTTGTTTTTGAGGTTATATTTCATATTTAATAAGCTGTGATCCATACCGACATCTGCTCATGGGTAGGTTTTACATTGTCTGATTTGGTTTTTATGTTTTCTTGCTACTAATACGTAGTATATCTGGAATCTTGCTACATCTCCGGGCTGTGTCCATGTATACCTTCTCCTTTTTGGATGTTTAAATAACGTGTTTGCAATGACTAGTTCTTTTTCTTGACAGAATTCTATTAGTCTTTGTCCTCTTGGGTTTCTTGTACCTAGTCCATAATCTCCTGCTATATATTCTTCCTTCTGTTCTCCTACTACCGCATTCCAGATTCCCAGTATGATAAGACTCTTTTTTATCTACATATTGTGGTAATTCGCGTAGTTGTTCATAAACTGCTTCAATTTCTTCATCAGTATGTCCTGATGTTGGCATATATACTTTTTCAACTATCTAGTTTTAAAATTGAAATTGTTAGATAAAAGCTGGAATTTCAGGTTGAAATGGGAATTTTCAGATTTTACCATTTCAACCTTTAATAGTCCCATGTTTTTAGTAAAAAAGTACAGATGTTTTTACTGGGTGTTGACAAAATTACCCTTCCACATTTAGTAGTGTACTGTAGTTCAATTGTTATTTGATAACTTAAAAAATTCTGTGTTAATCTATACTATAAACTAGTATTGTTCTATTTAAAATTTGAACTTTTTTAATAATCATTTTCTGACATAGGGATAGCACAATAAAAAATAAAACAAAATATACATTTTTAGAGTAATAGCTGATTGCAAGGGAACACTTTTAATGGACGTCATAACAATCCAGACACAGAAACAAAAAACTAAAATATAAAATTTTAAATTGTCAAAAATAAAACAACTGAAATATTGATGATGATGATTTGAAAGAGCGAGATCTAGGACGCGGTTTTCCAAGCATCTCTATGCACTTAGGCCGCATGTGGCCCATTGTACACTTAGAATTTTGCCTATCTGGGGTAATTCCAACTCCAGTAGTGATTTTTAACGTGTCACACATCGCAGCGGCACGGGACGTACGGCTTTACTTCTTATCCGACAGAAGGCGCATTTTCAGATTTTTCCCCGCTAGAAAAATCTCGCCCACCTCAACCAGGTTCGATCCTGCGTCCGTCGGATCTAAACTGAAGTATTACTACACCCACTTCATACCTATTCCAAAAATGTAAATATATAAAGGAGTTGTATTTAAAATAAAATAATTATATGGTCAAGTTGTGCAAAAGTAGAATTTTATGCATATCTTACTCATGCAACGTTTCATTTGTTTATCTTACTAAATTATTGAAATTTGGTATACACATAGGTTATTATCGATATGAGTATCAAATTTTTTTTTATGTAACTTTAATGAACTTGTAGGTGTGGACAGAGGACTAAGAATGGGAGGCTTGTGTAAACACAGAAACACAGGAAAGAAAGCAATTGTACTTGGAATATTAAAGAAGGGAATAACAGTTGTCAAAGTACAATGGATTCCAGAAGGAGATGTATCAGATGTATCCACATCATTGCTTGAATATATAGATGCCAACCCCTTTAATGCTTCTAAGTTGACAGGTAACTTTAAATGCTCATTTAAACCCTTCACACATTTACTTTCTCTATTATATAGGAATAACAACTGAAATGCTAAAGCAAATAGCAAGACTGAGTGGAATAATGGAAGAAATAAAATTACCAGAAATTAAACTCACACAAGAGGAAGAAAGTTTGCTGAAGCCTGAGAATTTGGGTGGGAGACGACGACATTCTTGGGGCGACACTTGGCGTTCCAACTCTGATTCTCAAGTTCACAGCCAAAGCAGTGCAGAAAACAAACCTTCGATCATGAGAACAGTGGAGACTTTAACCAATGAAATGGTTTCCAGTATTATGTGTGAGGTGAAAAAAGTAAGTGCTGAAAAAATGCTGGGAACTCAGAGTGCATCTACTATTAAAGAAACTAAGGATGATATGGACAGGGATAGGATTCGGCAGGATGCAAAAGTGTTAAAAATTAAACTTTTGAACACAGAGATGTTATGTTTACATTTGGCAGTATTACAATTTTCTGCATTAAAAGCCTTGAACGTTCTACTTACATCAGGTAAATATTTAGACATTTTCCTTGCCATTAACCATCTCAATTTGGAAGATAAATGTGATGAAAAAGAAAGCCAAAAGGATAGCTTGTACACTTCCATACGAGAAATCATGTGCAATTTAGTAAATAAAGGTACTGCACAATGTAAGCTGAAATGTATCGTAAACACAGCAGAATTTGAACGTGCTGAAAATGTCTTGCACTGTAATTATATGAAAAGCAGAACAGAAGATGACCTTGAAAGAGACGACCTTGGACAAAATGATGCTAGTTCGGCAGATGCTAACAATATGCAACAAAAATCATATGCAGGAGCTTCTAAACGATGTAACATGTTAGCAGCATCAACATCCAAAAGTGTTGGAGTAACCAATTCTAAAACATCTTCTATTTTACCAAGACCTCCATCATCCCTTTCGGTACCATCACCTAATTACCCATCTAGGTCTATTTATTCAGATCCATCTACACCTCAAGGTTAGATCCATTTAATTTTGGTTAAGGTTTGAGATCTAACAATAACTTTTAGTGTGCAGTGCAAGAAGAACTCGAAGGCTGTTATCGGATGAAGAATTATGGGGTCGTTGTCGCCGGTCCAATTCACCTCCACCTCCACCAATTGCCGCACCATTACTTGAAATGGGTTTTACTTTAAAGCACATTCTCAAAGCTATACATGCCACTAAAAGTTCGGGCGAAGTCAGTGCACACACTATTAATATGTTAGCAACCTGGATGATTGAACATCCATGTATTGAAGATGAAAATAGTACTAGAAGTGATGGAGTTGAAGGATATTCAAGTACATCCAGTAGAAGTTCAGAATCGACTTCAGCCAATCGCTTAGAAGTGAGCAGAATATCGAGATTTTTACCATTAGTTGATATAACTAGACAACAGGTAATGATGTATGGTTTTATGTGGTTTTTAATACAGTATTTTTCTTTAGAGTCAGGAAAATAGCGAACTGCAAGGATTTTGTCGAAGACAGTCTGTTATTGGGCCGAGGAGAAGAGCCTGCTCGGATATTAGAAGTTATCTAACTGAAAGAATGGAACGTTTGGAGCGTGGAAGGGAAAGACAGCATGTGCGAGGTGAAGCACATCCATTACTCTCTACATTTTCATTTGAGGAACCCTCAGGCGAGGACCACTCCACTACTTCTTTCGATTCACTGTCAGATTCAATTAATGCAGAACATAGAGCTAGTTTTGCTATTAAAGTAAGAACCCTTATTTATTATAACAGTGAAATTGTAATTATGTTTGATTTGTAGATTGAAAATTCATTTGCATTGTGCACCTTATGCGGACTTCGTTCACCTCACTTGGGGGCTCACATGGCTTCTTATCATCCGGGCTGTGGTCTGCTATGGGGCCCTGGATGTTGTGGAGTTACAATAGGTCTGTACAAATACGTAACTTACTGAATTATTTGAAGATGATTCTCAATAAAAATTTTGTCTTTAGGTTCTCATTACATATTATGTTATGATTGTAAGGAGATGTACATCAACAAACCTTATGGCAAAAGTAACCCTTTGCAAGCACAGGCACCTGATATAATATTTGACGAAAATGGTAATACATTATTAGTTCCTATTAAGTAACCATTATTCTGCTTGGTTCTAACTAAGAAATGCTTTTTCTTCTGCATGGCTTCACAGATTTCTGGGCAATATAATCGTCTTTAACTAATGGAGATTATAGTCCAGTCAATAGGGGTTTTTTTGCCTACAAAAGGTGGGGTAGTAATAATTTTGACATGTGTTATTTAGTTCCGGGCCTCGATAAAAAATCCAAGTTTTCGACCTTGAGGGGGGGTCGGCGCGGTCCGCCATCTTGGATTAAAGGTACAAGAAATTGGTTTTTTCAAAATAATTCCTCAACCGTTGATCCTATGACAAAAATTTGTGATACAAATTTGAAGAAGACTAAATTCCCTACAGTTTTTTGTAAGTCTGATGTGTAACGAGTTACAGCGGCGGAAACGTGAACATTCTTCCAAAAAATCGTTCTACTCCTCGTTTTTCTCATTTTAGGAAATTATTTGGAGCTATTCTTTACATAATTATGATAGTTTTGTGAATTCAAAGTTAACTCATTTCCATACCACCACGAGTTAGAGTAAACAGCGCGTTTTTTTTTTAAATTGTGGTATCCCCAGTAGGTCATCGAGTATGTTTATATTATTTCTATTTTTTTTTATGGTCCGGGCCGGTGTTTGTTAATGTCTTCAGAATTGTCGTCGTTAGTGTAATCCTCTAACCCATTTTCCGCACTAAGAATCTGGGCTTCCATCCTCGTCATTGCGTCATCTTCGTCGTAGCTCTTGATGATGACCTCTGGTGCATTCTGCATGATTTACTATTGCAGAATCCGCATACAACAGAGCACTTCAATCCACCTTTCCTGCAGCCACATGCTCCACCGCATCCCTTTTTGCAATTACATGAAACGACGTTTAATAAGGTATCTGGGCCAGGCTTCCCTGACATTGGTACTGGTTTGAGCCCATTGGTACCGAGTTTCCAGCCTCAGCCGGATTGATTTTTTGGACTCCGCACCATTTTTGGCCTTGGTGGTAGGTCCTAAACGCATGATACCATGCAGCGTCCGTCGTTGGTGGTAAAGAATAATCTAGATTGAATTTGATTTTTATTGTCGATGTTGCGAAACTTTGGTAGCGGGTTTCTTCCAAGGTTTCTTCTTCCATGTTGCCACCATACAAAGCAACGAGAAAGCGTGCTACAGCGTATGCGATGTCTTCTGGTTTGGCATTCTGATCTTTGAAGATGCCAATGACGGCATTGAGTCCTCTGTTTTTTTGGACAAGCGAAAAAAAAAATTGTTTTTCCTTGGTTGAAGAGGGATGATGTCGTGTCACAGCCGCTAACCGCATGTAAAAATAGGATGTTTTTGGCTGCTTCTTTCACTTTCAAACTATTCGTGGAATACACTCTCCCAGCAGTTTTGCCTCGCCCCGGTTTGCGAAGGTAGATGTTCGTTTTGGATGATCCCAATGGTGTTAGCAGAACTAAAAGATCGACGTCTTCGCCAACGATAAAAACAGCGTCGAATGATGAGCAGAAGGAAATCGCTATGTTGACAATCAAGCCTGCTTAACAGTAAAAGCAGCATGTTCGAATTTTTTTGTCAGCATGGAAATCAGACGGCTTTATTTTTTTTCATTGGCCAAAAATCGTTTTTGAGAAACTTGAACCGTCACAGTCTCATCAAAAAAAATTCCGCAGACATCTGTTTCTTCGTTCGGCGAAGTCTTTCTGGCTCTTCGTATTTTTCATGGCACCATCAGATGGATGGATTTCGTACATATTGAACATACTTCTCACAAATTAACCCGAAAGAATCATTACGATGCCATACAACTTTATGTAAAAGATACCCCCCATCCACAACATTGATTTTGTTATCTCTGAGTTCTATGCCTTCTGACAGTGGTTTGAAAACAGCATAGATGAAGATTTCGTGCCTTTGCGCATTTCGTCTTCCGAAAAAAAGCAACAAAGGAAATGGAGCAAGCTCGAATCTAAAGCAATCCTTCATCTTGTTATCGGATTTCTTCGCGATGCACATTCTCTGGAACAGCATTAGTGGGTTGATGGTAATTGTTTCTGCACCGATTTTTATGCTGCTGTTGACTGCTGCCAATGGGATGACCATGTCTCGCGTTTGAATTTGATGGACTCGTAATTTTCGTATATGGTAACCATGTTCGACATACACTCGATATCTTTTTCTCTGGACAAATGACAGTTTATCTTTCCATCACCTACAACTCCTGTACTTATGGAAACAAGTGAATCAATTTCCGGGAAGGGCGGATGCTGAGAAAGCCAGTTTAACATTGTTCAAGTCTTGATCGTCTCGAGTGATGCGTGAAGCCCTCGTACCGACATGTTGCTCGAATGTGTCCAAATGAACGTTACAATATTCTTCGATGGAGTCGCAAACGTGCAAAGATATCATTCCTAAAGTCCACAGTGCGAGTACGCTGTCACTGATTCCACGCCCACGAGTGAGGAATACGAATACGAGCCGTACTCACTCAATTGCTGTGGATTAGGTCTACTGGGGATACCACAACTAAAAAAAAAGGCGCCGTTTACTCTACCTTATGGTGGTGTGGAACTGAGTTGACTGAATTCACAAAATTATCATAATTATGTAAAGAATGGCTCCAAATGATTTCCTAAAATGAGAAACGAGAAGTTTTTGAAAGAATGTTCACGTTTCCGCCGCTGTAACTCGTTACACATCAGACATATAAAAAATGTGTTCATATAAAAAATGTAGGGAATTTAGTCTTCTTCAAATTTGTATCAGACATTTTTGTCGTAGGATCAACCGTTGAGGAATTATTTTGAAAAAACCAATTTCTTGTACCTTTAATCCAAGGTGGCGGACCGCGCCGACCCCCCCTAAGTTCGAAAACTTGGATTTTTCATTGGGGCCCGGAACGAAATAACATATGTCAAAATTATTACTACCCCACCTTTTGTAGGCAAAAGGCCTTTTTTACTCCCTATTGACTGGACTATTATTACTGATGTGGAATATGTACGCTTTATCAGAGGAGAATTTGTTTGAAAATTATATTCATATTTTTGCACTAATAACATTCCCTTTTGGCGTCACATTTAAGAATGCTATTAATTAAGTGTTTGATTATTTGATAGAGATTTGAAAAGAACTAATGGCTCCATAATCGGCACAAAAGTTATAAGTATTTCTATTGATAGTTTAATTAAATAGCTTGAAGTTTTAGCAAACTATGTCTGGTAGCTCTCAAGTTTTTAGATTATATTAGGTCTAAATACAACCACTTTTTACATTGCGTACCTTATATCATTTACCCATTAGTAAACGTAAAATTAAAAATGTAGCAAAAATGGAAGTTATCCGAATCACATTTGGGAAAAAAAGTTATAACATGCTTTTTATTAATTGTTTCTTACCTTACTTCATTCAAATTTATAATTTAGTAAATATAATATTATTATGATTTTCAATAGTTTTGTCATTTATTTGTTTGAAGTGTATTTCAACATCATTGGCAAAGGTAAACAACAGATGTACGAGCCCTAACAACTATATATTGGGACAAAATAAAATACATATATGTCAGGTATTTGACAGTTTATTTGTTTTTCTAATAATTTTTTTAATTTAACACTAAGTAACTAGTTAATTAACAACAATTGGGGCCAATCAGCAACCCAAAAAACAAAATACTTATCCTATCATCTCTAATTAACGAGAAAAATGTTCACATTGTGTGGCAACTAAATATTGGGACATAGCACTTTTTTTTGTCTAAAATGGAGTAACATCACCTTCAGATTTTATGACCGCTCGAATTCGGTTGGGCATTGACTCAACTAAGGATCTGCACTTTTCAGGAGTAAATCCATTCCAAATTTGCTCTATTTTGGCTCTAAGTTCCGGTAATGTCCGTTGTGGGTTGTTCCTCAATGTTTGTTTCATTTTAAACCACACTGTTTCAATGACATTGAAGTCAGGACTGTTAGAAGGCCAAGAATGAACATTTACGTTGTGGTCACCAAACCACTTTTTTGTGGTTTTGGGCGTATGACAGGGCGCTCCATCCTGCTGAAAAATGTAATTTTCGCCAACATTTAACTTCGCGATACTCGGTAGCAGACTGCTTTCAAATATTTGTTGATATTTCGCGGTATTTACGGTACCATCAATAAATTCAAAGCATCCTAATCCTGAAGCTGCCATGCAGCGTCAAATCATCACTCCTGTAGGAAATTTTACCGTACGTTTTAGGCAATCCTTGTGGAAAGCCTCATGTTTGGTACGAATCACGCATTTGCGGTGATCACCAACACATACGTCGAATATTGATTCGTCACTGAAAATTACTCTGAACCAATCTTCTACCGACCAAGATAGTTTAGATTTTGCTCATGCAAGCCTGGTTTTCTTCTGTTTTTCCGTCAACAGTGGCTTTTCCTTTGCCTATAAGAAAACAATTTTGTTTAAAATTACACTTTTAAATTGTTACCTGTAATTCAACCTTATAAAACTCGAGTCCACTTTTATTAATCCACCGGCGGCAGCATTCCCTTGACAGATTTAATCCAGTTTCGTGATTCCATTCAGCCGTAATTTGCCTTAAAGTATTTCTTCGGCCTTTTTTGCATAGTTTTACTAATTGTCTCTTATTCCTGTCAGAAAATATTTTTGGACGACCCGGACTTTTACGTTTTTTATCTAGGATATTTCCCGTTTCTCCATAATGCTTAATTATATTCCACACTGTAGTTATAGAAATATTATGTTCATCTGCCACTTCACGTATTGTTTTATTGCGGCAATAATTTTTAAGCACTAACTCACGAATTTTTGAACTTGTAGAGATACTACACACCATTTTGTTCAATAAACGCAGCGATTCACTCAATACGATAAGAAAACTATTGCCGATTAATCCGACGTTTCGTTCTCCATTGTTTTTGCAGCCTACTTGTCTCATCTTCTTTTATTTTTAACAGTTACTTTATACTGTCCCAATATTTAGTTGCCACGCAATATGAACATTTTTCTAGTTAATTAGAGATGATAGAATAAGTATTTTGTTTTTTGTGTTGCTGATTGGCCCCAATTGTTGTTAATTAACTAGTTACTCAGTTATAAATTAAAAAAATTATTAGAAAAACAAATAAACTGTCAAATGCCTGACTTATATATGTATTTTATTTTGTCCCAATATATAGTTGTTAGGGCTCGTATTTGTAGAAACAGCAGAATTTATGTTCCTCTTGGTTTAGTAAGCCCTTGCCCAATGTAAGGGCCTAATTTGCCCATTCAATAATGAACTTACTCATGTTTTCAATGATATACTATGCTTCCCGAAACGAACGGACAAAATCTATAAAATCGTTGAGAAAAATATTTCTAAAAAATGATCGGACACGTCGATGTTTATTTTTAAATTATCATTTAGAGATGTAATTTTTAACCCTCCACCCCTCAACCCCCAAGCGCTAGCAACTCCATCTTTAAAAATTCATATAGCAAAGTACCCCTTCTGATACTTCATCTGATAGCTTTTTTATATTGAATACAATAAAAAAAAAGTTTTTCAAAATCGGTTGATAAGTAACGGAGATATTTACCAAAATGTATTCAAATTCTAATAATCGAGCAGGCTCTAGCAATGAGTGCTAAAAACAGTTGAAAGTTGTTAATAATTGAATGTCAAACAAAATTTATTGGCATTACCTAATGGAGTGTGTTCTTCTTTAACAATTAAAGAAATAAGATACTAGAAATGAGACTTACTGAAGACGAAAGAATTGAAGTTTTAATGATGATTGGGGTTGGAGATAGAAGTCAGACGCATGAAGAAGTCCGTATTTTGTTCAATGAAACTCACACAAACCGTCCCCAATATCGCAATCAATGGTAAGTTGAAATGAGAACAAATGTCGCTATCTTAGACATGTACCAGATAAGCGTAAGACTGGACGTCCATCGGCTTTAGATGAAGACAGACAGTTGGATGCCTTGTTAATGGTGCAGGAAAATCCACATTCAACCCTCTTGGGAGTCGCTTTACATCTTAATACATCAAAAAGTACAGTTTCCAGACTTCTTGATAAGTTAAAATTTCACCCGTACAAAGTACAACTGATGCAGGAACTGTCCGATGATGATTTTGATCGACGAGCGCAGTTTGGTGAGATAATGATAGACCTCTCAAATGCTAATCCTGAATTCATTAGAAATATTGTCTTTTCTGATGAGGCAACATTTTGCTTAAATGGTACCATCAATAAGCAAAATTGCCGTTATTGGGCGGTTGGAAATCTGCATTGGATGATGAAGGCAAATACACAAGATTCCTAAAAGGTTAACGTGTAGGCTGGAATAGAGGGTAATCGAATTATTGGACCGTAATTCTTTGCCAGAACGCTGGGTGGTGAACAGTACCTGGACTTCCTCTAGTGTGAATTAATTCCAGCCTTAGCGGTACTGTTCCTTAATGCTGAAGATCCTGATCCATCCGATTGCAGAATTTGATTACAGCAAGACATTATGCACGTTCAGTCCGAGAATATCTCGAGCAAATATTTCCTAATTGGTGGATTGGTAGATGGGGACCTATTGAATGACCAGCAAGATCTGCGGATTTAAACCCTTTGGTATATTTTCTCTGGGATTATTTAAAATCTAAAATTTATTTTTATAGATCTGAAAATATTGAGGCGTTAAAGGAGGGAATTCGACAAGAAATCCTTTCAATCACCCCGGAAATGTTAGACAATATTCAATAAGCGTTTGTTTCTAGATTAGAATATTGCCTCACCGTTAAGCAATTCGCGACAGCCAATTGAACATTTAATTTAATTTATAATTTTACATTGTTTTGCTATTAAAAAAAAATTTTTTAGTTTTGATATTGTATTTCTTAATTTCTCAAAACCCATCCCAATTTTACAGGACAGACTGACAACGACAAACTTAAATTGCTTTTACGACTCATTGATAGAGCCGTATCAACGCTTGCTCAAATATTGGCACTTTCATTTGAATACATTTTGGTGAATATCTCCGTTATTTATCAACCGATTTTGAAAAACTTTTTTTATTGTATTCAAAATAAAAAAGCTATCAAGCGTTACTTCGCTATTTGAATTTTTAAAGATGGAGTTGCTAGCGCTTGGGGTTGAGGGGTGGGGAGTTGAAAATTACATCTCTAAACGATAATTTAAAAATAAAAATCGACGTGTCCGATCATTTTTTGAAATATTTTTCTCAACGATTTTATAGAATTTATCCGATACTTTTGGGAAGCACTGTATATATAAAACAGCTCTAGCGGCCTTTAAGGCCTATGGCTTGATTGACAAGTTTTTTCCATTTTTTCGGTCTTCCGCAGCCTCTTCCCAGTTTCTCACTCTCAGCTCCTGTAGATCCTCTTTTATATTGTCCATCCATTTTCTGCTTGGTCTTCCTTTTCTGTTTGGACCTTCCAGTTCTTTCTTCAGGAGTTGGTCTTGAGTTATCCATTCTAGCGATATGCCCCAGCCAGCCCAGCCTTTTTTTTTATTATGTTTATAATACTTGCTATAATACTAACCAGCTCAGTTAATTCGCCTGGAAAGCCTTGATTGTTCATTGCCTGATACACCATATGTCTTTTTATTTTGTCGTAAGCTTGCTTAAAGAAATGATACGATTGAAAAAGTTGAGGAGTCGAAATAACCAGCGAAGAAGGAACCACTTACCCAGAAATAGAAAGAAGGATTACGGCAGGAACAAAAAATGCGGCAGGATTGCACAACATACTAAGGGCAAAAAACATATCCAACTCGGTCGGTACGAGTGTACCAGACCATAATAAGACCAGTAGTCACCAGTTACCAGACAGAAAGGATTCTTAGAACTATTTATGGAGGCGTTAAAGAAGAGGGACAGTGGAGAAGAAGAACGAATGGAGAACTACATAGATTATACAAAGAACCGACAATTACAAAGATAGTGAAACAAAGTCGGCTAAGATGGCTAGGACATCTACAAAGAATGTACACAGGAAGAAGCACCAGAGAAGCATGGATAGAAGAGCCGAAGGCAGAAATAGAAAGGGAAGACCCAAAAAAAGATGGATGGAGAGTATAGAAGAAGACTTAGAAGGAACAGGAAGAGGAGATTGGAAAAACTTGGCACGGGATAGGATCAAATGGAGATCAACAGTTAACCAAGCCCTGGGCCTTAAGGCCTGATGCGCTAATATATATACAGGGAATTTTTCTTTTTAGTATACATTGCCTATGTATACTTTTAAAAGAAACGCGTCAATTTCTCCTATTGTGTAGGCAACCAACTATATAGACAACTCAAGCATGCTTTATTTAGTGTCAAACAATTGTTAGAAAATTTAAATCAGAGGGATGCGTAATAAATTTCCATAAAATAAAAACTGAAAGTAATCACGTTTTAACCGAGGAAATGAAATGAAATTATTTATGCTACGTTGAATAATAATAATTAAAAAAAGTTCGCGGTGGCCGGGAATTGAACTCGGATCAACTGCTTGGAAGGCAGCCATGCTGACCATTACACTACTTTGCCGCTGATGTATGTGTTTTGTACAAAAGAAATATAATGTGCACGGACCTTACGGGAACATCATCTTGTCGATTTTTATTTAATAATTAAGTCATCATCTGTGTCCTATATACAGGGTGAAATACTTATTTAATATAAACACTGCATCAACATAACCTTCATACTCAAATAATTCACAATTATAGTGACGTTTGTTTCTGATTTTTAGTTGTCGGTATAGTTGGTTGCATACACAATAGGCGAAATTGACGCGTTCCTTTTAAAAGTATACATAGGCAATGTATACTAAAAAGAAAAATTCCCTGTATATTGCTTAAAGTCCACGTACAGCATACGCACTTGCCTGTTCTCTTTACCAAATTTTTCTTGTATTTGTCTAATCAAGAAGATGTGGTCTGTTACTGATCTGTTTTTCTGGAAACCGCTTTGGTAGTTCCCTATTACCTTTTCTGTCTCCTCCTTTATTCTTGTGTTTAAAATTGTTGCTAGTACCTTGTACACTACGTTTAGTAAAGCAATAAATCTGTAATTTTTTAGGTCTGTTTTACATCCTTTTTTATGTATTTGATTTATTATTGCTTTGTTCCATTCTGCCGGTATCTTTTTTTTCCCATATCTTCTTGATTAGTTTATACACCCGCTGCACTAAGTTTTCGCTCCCGCATTTTAGTAGTTCAGCTGCTATTCCATCTTTTCCGGGGCTCTTATTGTTTTTCAGTTGTCGGATTATGGTTTCCACTTCTTCTCTAGATAGTTGGCTCTCTTCACTGCTTCTCTTTTCTTGTAGACCCACTTCCACATTTTTTGTTCCATTCCTTCGTCTTTTGAAATGGTTTGCCCATAGTTCCATCACTTCTTTGTCCCCTTCAACTAGTTGATTTTTCTTGTTTTTGAAAATAGTGGTCCTGGTTTGGTACCCATTCTTTATGTCCCTCACACTTTTGTACCCTGCTTATTATACTTCTGTTGTATACTTTCCATCTATTCGTATAAATATTGCCTTTTCTTTCTCCTACAAATATTTTTAACTTTTCTTACTTCCTTGTACCTTTCTTGGTTCCTCGTTTTCAATGATACCTCCTCAAATATGAATTGAATTTACAAAATGAAATGAATTGAAATATTAATTGAACTTTGCATTAATCAGAATTATTTTACTTTTAATTATAAAATTTATCTTTAAACCAATGAAAAGTCCAATCTTGGCTATTATATTTATGAAACATTTAGAAGATCAAGTTTTTCACTTTCATTAATAATCTAATGTATTAAGTATTTAGAGCTAAATATATCGATATGATTCTCCCAATTAAAGAAATACTTCACTACTTTATTTTTATATCTTTCAACTGGGTTTATTATATTTAATTTTTCGCCAACTTATCGACTTTCGTTTCTTGGACATTTTGTTTTAGTAAGGTATACATGAAATAGGGGAATTACTCATTTGTATGTTTTCACCACCTAAAAATTTTTGTTTTTATGGATTACATTATAGAGAGGTATTTATAAAGGTAACGTAAAGCAAGGTGTTACTGTACTTAGACGGGCATCATCTACCAGAATAGCAATCTGCATTATAAAGTAAACTTACATACTCTTACAGAGTCTACATTTTTTGAAGAATACATAATATAATATGCAGCTTAACTGTAGCCTTTCCAATATATTTTTGATTTAACTCCACGCATTGTTTAGCAAAAAGTAAAATATTTCCTAGTTTAAGTAAAATATATTAATAAACAATTTGTATCCTTAATGAATCATGCCATAAAGCCAATTAACCATAGTTTTGTGTGCTACTGAGTTGTCTATGCGACATCAAGCAATGAATTTGTATGATTTTCACTATATAGGTTTGTTTTTTTAATAAAAACTGTAAAGCGAGTTGATGAAATGAATCCCCAATACATTGATAAGTTAATGCATTTCATATTGCAATGGCTATAGGTTTTGATTGTTTGTTTTTTCTGTAATTGGCTAAAATTCTAGCAATGGAAATTTAAGTTGCATTTTACAAAAATGATTTAATTACCTTGTGAAAATTGCTTTATTATTTAACAAAATATTTAGCAGAATTTTATATTCTTGAATGAATCTACTTCTCCTCAGTCTTGGTATCCATCTGTTTCTACTATCTTCGCTCTTGTGCTTTTATACGCTTGAATATGAAATAAAAGTTTAAATATTCATGCTAAAAATCTAATTACTGATCACTACCATTTGTTGCAGATACAACAGAAGCAGATGTGCAAGCTATCAAATTTACAATGCCCGACTTTACTAGCACTGCAAAAATTAAAGCATATTTAGGGCTATCAGAAACGGGAAATCCAGATCCTGTGCCGTTTCAAGAAAATGATCCTCTGGGTATGTCGGCTGTGCCAACAGTTACTCAAGAATCCCAAGTGAAAAACGAATATCAGATGAGGTACCTTGGCAACCAAGCCTCCTTATTAAACACGTCTCGTGATAGAATACAAGCTCTAAAGCATTTAACAACCTCAATTCACATATTACTATCAAGATCTATAATTTTAAATATTTTGTCTCAGCTTGCAATAAGTGCAAACCCTGTAAGCCTTGCTCAAAGTTTGGAGATGATTGGATTGTCTGATATTTGTAAGGTAGTTCGTTTGATGACATTGGTTGCTATGAATCGGGTAGAAGTGACAAATATACACACTAGAGGTGAGGTAGGAAGCTCCTCAGCCTTTCTGATAAAAAACATTTCGCAATTAACAACACCGGCACCAATAACTAGCGGTTGCCTTAATAATCTGAGCATTATTATTGCTGCATTAGCACAAAACAATCCAGAAGCATCAAAACTAGTTGTTAACATGTGCACAAAAGACTTGATCATGTCTGCCCTTGGGTCCTTCATTCCAAAATGTGGTTTTGCTGTAACTCAAGCCTTGGTTAACATTTTATCTATTCATGGTGGTTGTTCCTTGATGGATTTGCCAAAAGAAGAAGTTCCTATTAGCAGTTCTAACAATAATGGGCCATTAACCTTGGAAAATGCTTTGTCTGCTTACGTTTTATCACCACGCATTGCTCAAGAAAACAGACAGTGGGCTGCAGAAAGACTATTTAAATGTATAGCTACAAAAATTCGAATGTTGTCAGGAGCCAGTCTAGACCAAATTAATTTATCTGATCTCTCAAACTCGATTGATCAGAAAGATGTTGTCTTTCTAGAAGGCCACGAAAATAGAGTAAGCGTTTTGGCATGGTTGAATAGGAGATGTTTGCTTGCCTCTGGCGGGTTTGATGGAACTGTTCGTATATGGAGCTATGACAGCAAACCACAGCTTTATTTAGATCACACTTTTGTGTTTCATGAATCAATGGACGTGTATGGGGCCGAATTGCAAGGAAAATTAATTGGGCATGTTAAGTGGTCTCCTACTGGGGAATATCTTGCTGCTGCAATGGAGGGCATTATTAACATATGGCCTGTTGCTATTTGTAGTGAAGAAAGGGAGGGATACAAGGAATGGTTTATTGATGACCAACATGAATTTGTAACATGTATGACCTGGCCAAAATACAAGCATGAGGATGCTAATAAGAAAGACTATTTGTTAGTGGGAAGAATTGATGGAACTGTTTCTCTTATTTCGGTGTATCAAGGAAATAAAGAAGTGGAAACCTTGATTAATTGTTCCCTTTCTCATGGTAAGCATAATTTAGTTTATTTCAAAATATATGATATTAGTCCTTTTTATTTAATTAAAAATATATGTTCTAATTTATCGGTAAAGTTAAAGTATGTATTATGTTGATTCACAAAGTAGGTAGCATTTTCACGTTTTGAAGTAATTTCTGATTAGTGTAGTCTGAGCATTATTTAAGCGTAACTTAACCGGAATTGGGTTGCCGTAGATTAATAATAGTAATACCAGGAATTTAATTTTCTGTAAACTGACCACCTGCTTAAAGTGACCATTTCGTACCAGTCTCTTGGGTGGTCACTTTAGACAGGTTCTACTGTATTTTGAAAACGCTTTACTTAGGGCATGAGTTTATTAGAATTTTTAACTATATTTGGTCTAAAGATTACGTACACGTCACGCCATGGGACACCCTGCATATTGTACCTTAAGGCTGGAGTTTACACCTCAAAATATGCTTCATTTTATGCACACTTTGTTCCATTTTTTGAGATGGAATTTTAAAGTAGGAAGCAAGGGCGATTTTTTTTCTATTTATTTATGTTCTGTCTATCTACTGATAGAGCGATTTTTTCTAATTTAAAAATAATTACTCTTCAGCATGACACCACATACAACTCTATTTTAATTTAAAATGTTTGTAAATGACTGAGGATTGTGATGTAGGCAACTTATTATACTCATCCCCACTCACTACACCCTACATCAGAACTAGTCTCCAGTGGCGTACACAGATAAACACTATTCAAATAATTATCGATATGAAAATAAAAAACAAAATAGCCCATTTACCCATCTTATAATAATTTTATAAAGAGGAAAAGAATATGAAGTACAACAATTATTATTTGTAAAACATTTTCTTCAACAAAAGTTAAGAAAAGTTTGCTAATTTAATTTACAACAATTAATATGACTTAACAGCTAAACAATTTATTAGCGTCTTATTATAAATGTTGGAAATGGTGACCATTATTTTCAAGACATAGATTCACTCTTCGCTTCATATTGTCAAAAATATTTCGTAGCTCGTTTGGTGTAATGTTTTCGATTTCAATTCTAATTGCTTCTTCTAATTCATCTAAATCAGGTAATCTGTTTCTGAAAACCTTATCTTTTAAGCTACCAAATAAATAAAAATCTAGTGGGGTCAAATCAGGGGAACGTGTTGGCCATCTTCCTTGACTTATCAGGCGATCACCATAAAATTCTTCCAAATATTACAAAGTGATTCTTGCTGTATGTGCTGTGGCTCCATCTTGCTGGAAATAACCCAGTTGCAGCTCATCGTCGTGAAGTAAATTCAGAAACGGTTCTAAAATAAGTCTTTGATAGTTCTAAGCATTGATTGTTTCATGGAAAAATATTGGTCCTATTATTCGTTGTAAGTATGTGGGTTTTCTGTAGTCCTTGTTCGATAATTCTGGCTATTTACATAGCCAGACAAATGAAACCATGTTTCGTCGGTATAGAAAGTCAAATTCAGCAAATCATCATTTAAAGTATTATTAAACCATTGACAATAGTCTATTCTGCGCCCATAATCAATTTCGTGAAGGTGCTGTACAACGGAAACTCTATACGGATGCAAATTAAGTCTTTGCTTTAATACCTTCTGGCAACTTGACACTAACACTCTTACAAGTAAACAAATTTCTTAGTATCAAAATAAGACGTTTATAATGTAAAACAAACCTGCTTGAGCTGACAATTTTCTTAAGGATTTGTTTGGGCTTCGAATTATGCGTTGTATATTGGCAACAACTTCGTCAGTTAAAATGCTGCGCCTTCCAGAACTTTTGCTCTTACAGATGCAATGTTTTTCTTCAAAGCGCTTAACTATTCTGTTCTTGTGGTTCGAAAACGCCTTGCCCGAAACAATCATTCCAGGGAAAGCTTCGTTAAACTGCTCCACGCACGATTGAAACAAATACACCCAGGTGCCATTCTTGGTTAAAGAACCACTTCGAAAATGTGCCATTAGAATAAAGGCGTCGTGTTGCTGGTTAAACGCCATTCCAATAAATCCGCGACGAACGGCTATGGACAAAACTGTCAGATTACTAGTGACAAATCCCTAGGGGGAAAAAAAATCAGTAAATTCCTAACTTTCAATTTAAATGTTCCCGCCTTTACTCAGTCATTTAAAAACACCCTGTAGTATTTACAAAAATATGAATAACGAAAAAATCTCCACGTTAGTAGATAGATATAACCACTCTCTTTCAAATGCCGCATTAACATTTTTTTGTTAGATTTAAATTGTTTCTGAAATAATGGAAATAATATTTTAGAAAAATCTATATATTTCAACATTTCTAATTTGCGCGTAGGCAACACAAATAGCAAGTACATATCCAGGTACCGAAGAGGTAGGTACTTAGTACAATAGACAAGGGCATTACAAAAGATTACATTTTTCTACTAGGTGAAGTAGGGACAAGCAAAAGTATAAATACCTTATTATATTTATTCACAATTCAGACAAAAGTTCCTAAGTTAATTGGGTTTTTAAATATCAAGTTATTTTTCGCTTTTTGTAAGAAATAAAATAGTTTGAAAATATATTTTTAGCCGTTTAAAATATTTTACATTATAGGTAAATGAAGCTGTGTTTAACAATTCTTACAATTAGTAAAAAATATAGTTTTAGAGCAATTTAAAATGTAAAACTTTTTTGAACGCAGATCACACATCATAATGCACCTCTGAAATACATACACGGTGGGCTAAACAAAATGTCCACATTTTATCTCGTTTAGTAACTTCTTTAGTTGCAGGTGGATTTTCATAAAACTTGTAGACAAGTTATAATTAAGTTACACACTTTAAAAAAGTCGACTTGATAGTGACGCAATTTAATTAATTTTTTTAAACAGGTAGATTGAAGAAAAGACGTTACTTTATTTTGTCGCAAGCAATAATAATTTAAAAATAATAAAAATTGCTCATGTGGTAACATCTTATGTATTCTAAACAAAAGTCATTTAAATTTTCTTAAACAAATAGATACAGGTAAAATAGAATACATACAAAACTGAAACAATTACAAAACAAAGCAAATGTAATATCAGTAAACTGTAAAATTTTCAAATATATTATATGTTATGCAATTCCTGGTCTCTAACTTTACGGGGATCGATTAATTCCAGCAAAAGTGCATTTTTATCAAATTTGGTAAGTTTAGGAATTTGGTTCTCCCAAAAATCTTCATCCTTATATATAATTTGATAAAATAAGTCTTTTGGCGTCCATACAACAAAATAACATCTATTTTTATTAGTAATGTTCAATTGACCTTGTACTTGGTGCATGTAGTTGTCATTATTTTGTAATTGAAGGCCATCGCTGCCATCAATTGTTAAAAATTTTAAAACATTGTTTTCAGTTGCTTCTTTTACGTTGACATTTTTGAATTGTAACGGCATTTGACTTCTATAATGGCGTCATCACCTACTAATCCATCAGGAGATGCAGCTAAAAATGAATGTTTTGAGTCTACAAAAAGGCCACAACTTTTTACTTCTAATCCAGTAATTTCTTGAAATTGGGCAATTGCTTTGCTTTCATTTTGTATGCCATACTGAGTTGCCAAAGATCCAAAAAATTCTTGATAAAGAAGAACCTTTACTGTATTCGCTGTGGAAGTGGTTTTCTTGAGTTTTGCAACTTTACCAAAATTGGACGCAGTTAATCGTTTTACTCTCCTCGTCTTCCATAACGAGTTGTTTCTTTGGCTTACAGTTAATTTTTGTATTTCTACCGGGTCTTCATTTTTCAATTGTTCAATGAATTTGGCTTCTTTTTCTAAATACATCGCAGTCTCCAAAACGTCAACATTGACATTTTCTCCGCAATCACCATTATCTACAGCATGGAATAACTTTTTTGGTCTCGGTCCTTAAGTTCTTGCACGTCGTTTGTAGTTCAAGTTTCGAATTTTCTTTTCGCAATAGGATTTCGTGTACTTTCCTGGGCTACATGAAGCTGATAATTTCTGCATTTTATAATTTAATTCCCCGCTATTGTTAAAAGAAGTAGCTGCAACTCCACATCGTGCTGTATATGACCCTCGTTGAGAATAATTTATTCTTTTTGCCGCTATATATTTTGCAACAATGGAGTTGAAGGTTTCCACCATATTAGTGTCGACATTTTCTATCAAGCCGTTTGCATGCATGACTACCCTATTAACCGCATTGACAATATCTTCGTAAATTCAGGGTATATGCTTTCTTCATTTTCTTTTGAACCATTACAAAAATATTCCGTGCAATCAGAGTGTTCACCAAAAATATGTTTATAACTGTTTAAGATGTCGGATTTGAGTAGTAAGATTTTTTCACTAGTAAATAAGATTATGATAGGAATAAAATTAGGAATAATAATTAATGTATGGTACCTAATTTTTAATACGAATATGTATTGCTGGTGTACTCATTTGGGCTCGTTAAAACTATTCAAAAACTCATTAAATATTGACTTAGACAAGAAAATATCTAAATACTCCTTCGAAATGTATAAATGAGTTTCAGAAGAGTCTCAAGACCAAGAAATATTTAAAATGGGAAACAAAATTTGAACGCACACAATTATCTGCTATTTTAATCCCAAGAGGGGACCGCGGTAGAGTAATGGCCTCAGCGCTTGGCTTCGGGGTTATTCTACCAAAGTCGCTCAGGTTCGAATCCTGAGCACTGCACTTTCCCAGGGTGTTTGTGGTGTCTGGGGCATGGGGTTTTTCAAGGGTGGGGCATGTTAGACCTGTGAATAGCACGAAATGTGCTGAGCCGGGATAAGCTGGGAGGGATGGGAATCTTGGAGTTGCCTTTGGCAATTCCACGATTCTTTAAAAAAAAATCCCAAGAAACACTAATCCGCTTAACTTTCCAGTTACCCAAAGTTGTGAGGCTTGGTGAATCATTCAAACCACCTATTATTCTTATTATAGTAGTTATGCAACTTTGCGTACATCAAATAGAAATTTATTTTAGGTAAATTCCAGCCTTAATGTTGATTAGTTTGCCCATTACATGAAAAAAACAGTTACAACTTAAAAGACATAAACTTTTGGGGTTTCTATTAACGCCCTTTAAATCCCAGGTTTGCAAAGTTCTCCACATTGGTAATTTTATATTTCTTTTGCAGGTGTTGTAAAGATAGACTGGCATCACGAAGATGACCTCTTTGCAATTGCATTCATCGATGGAACCATTAAATTAGGCCGCATTTGCCAAAATAGTGACATCATAACAGTGAAAGCCCACGATAATGCTATAACATCCTTAAAGTGGGATTCCAGAGGAACTTTACTTGCCAGTATAGCAGTTGATATGACCTGCAAGGTATGGCAAGAAAATCAGGGAAAGCTGCAAATGCTTCACAGTTTGGTGCAACCTCATGAGCCTGTGACCTTAGATTGGTCACCTTTGATAGGAGAGAGCGCTACACCCCTTCTTTTAGCTGTCGGTACTGCTTACGGTACTATTTGCGTGTGGAAACTGCCTGATAGTGATCACAAGCAAAAAATAGTACCCCAACTGATTATGCATGTTCAAGGTCACTCTTTTAATCCAGTCACTAGTTTATCTATACACCGCAATGGGTTGTTTGTCGCCAGTGGCTGTATGAAAGGACCAAGTGGTGTTACAAATATTTGGTCACTGCACGATGGCAGTTTGGTTCACACCAGTACGGGTACTGGCGGAGTAGACACAGACGCAATGGCTTGGCTTAATGAATACACTCTTGCTATTGCTTTTTCTCGTTCGAAATCCATCAGTGTTTTAGAATGCGATGTGTGCGAGTTTTTAAGAAATCAAGTCTTTGCAACAGCTAGGACAGCTCTCTTGAAGCAAGGCATAAGGGGACTCAAAACAGCTCCTTTTTTTAAAACTTTAATTCTGTGCTTACCAAATATATTGCATGATCAGTACAACTTCGAGAAACTGTCAGTGCAGATTGGAGCAAACTTAATGAACAGTCTTTACCTGAAAAGTTTGGCTTCTCTCTCGTTACTGCTAGAACTTGATAAAGTGTTATGCTACCCAATCAAATCATTCAATTGTAAAATAGAAACCGAAGTTATCCCTAAATACCAATGGCTCCACACGTTTAGCTTAGCTACAGAAATGGCCGAAAGTTTAATTAAGCGAATAGAATTGCCAGCACATTTACTAAATATTGATCAGACCAGTGGAAGTGATGAGGAGACAAAACCCGAAGCAGCTCAAAACACTTTATGGAGTATCAAACAAGATGAACAAATTATTCAATGGGTCACGCAGAGGCCACACGATTGGCAGATTGGTGGCAAATGTAATGCCTATATGTGGGGGTCCGACCGTCATGGCCAGTTGGCCGAGGCTGGTTGCAGTGCTTCCACACCCACCCTTGTGGATTCGTTTTCTATTGCCAAGAAAATTGTATGTGGGCAAAATTGTACTTTTGTTATACAAGCAAATGGTACAGTATTGGCATGTGGAGAAGGCAGCTATGGTCGTTTAGGTCAAGGCAATTCTGATGATCTGCATTCCTTAAGTGTGATCTCCAGCCTTCAAGGTTTTGTCATCACCGATTTGGCAACTTCAGTGGGATCAGATGGACACAGTTTAGCTTTAGCTGAAAGTGGAGAAGTGTTTTCGTGGGGTGATGGAGATTTTGGCAAATTAGGACATGGTAATAGTGACCGTCAACGACGTCCAAGACAAATAGAAGCTCTCCAGAATGAGGAAGTTGTACAAGTGGCTTGTGGATTCAAACACAGTGCAGTAGTGACAAGTGATGGAAAACTGTTTACCTTTGGCAATGGCGATTATGGCAGGTTAGGGTTAGGTTCAACATCAAATAAAAAATTACCAGAACGGGTGTCTGCATTGGAAGGTTACAAAATTGGGCAAGTTTCTTGTGGACTAAATCACACAGCTTGTGTGTCAGCTGATGGACTTGCTGTTTGGACATTTGGTGAAGGAGAGTATGGGAAATTGGGTTTAGGACACACAACAACAAAATCAACCCCACAGCGAGTCGAATCATTGTGCAACATTCCCATTAAAAAGGTGGGATGTGGCACAAATTTAACAATTTTCCTAACTCAAGATGGTCGAGTTTTTGTGTGTGGTATTGACCGGCTTCCGTGGCAAGCACATCCTCGTGAACGCTCTGATTATAAGCCTCAACCACTAATGGGACTTTCCGAATATATTGTTGATGATTTTGCTGTAGGGGCAGAACATGTACTATTCTTAACCAAATGTGCAAAAGTATTTGGGTGGGGAATGAACTCCGAAGGCCAGCTTGGTGTTTCCCATACATCTTTAGTTAAGGAACCTGAAATCATAGCAGAGCTATCAAATAAAGAAATTAAGCAAATATCCACTGGTCGTACACACAGTGCAGCATGGACTGCCACACCCCTACCACAAAGGATACCAGGAATAACTCGTTCTTTAACTTTTGGACTGCCTTCAGAAATTCCTTCCCAGTACACTCATCTACAAGGATTATCCATAAAGGCCATCCAATCAAGACTGAAATTCTTACACAGCTTTTCTGACAAGTTGTATTCTTGTTGGACTTTAATACCTCTCAGTGCACAGCAGCATAACCTTCAAATTCCACCCCTGGAAGGCCTTATTTCTCCTAAGTTGAGGCCACTGCTTGCTCCAAGAGTCTACACACTTCCCTTAGTTAGATGCATTGGAAAAACTATGGTTCAGGGCAGAAATTATGGACCGCAAGTTACTGTTAGAAGAATAGCCAACAAAGGTAACGCTTATAATATTGTTTATTAATACTTAGTGTCCTTCATGCATTATTTGTTTGTCTGTAAAACCTAAACCTATTTCTCAATTTCTACATTTAATAAAAGTATTCACTATATGTAGATCTTGTTAGTAACATGACTAACAATCCTGTAGTCCTCCAAGAGGCTCCAAGGGTGAAAAAAAGAAGAAAAGACCATGAATCCGTTGTCAACACATCTTTGCTTTGCAAGCACGCCACTTCTATTTTATTTTCCTTAATATACATACATTATTGTACATTATTATTTTTGCCATCACGATCAGAGAGATCAAGGGTACAATTTTCTAGAACACTATTCCCTAAAACAAAGGGTGAAGGTTCCCCTAGTTTCTTCATGGGCCCTAGATCCCGCTCAAGCGAAATACACACATACACTTACAATGCTCCAAGCCCGCCATTATATATCTCATCATTATTGGCTTATTCGTGATATTTTTCTACCTTAATGGCTTTCATGATCAATTTTTTTGGAGTGCATTACTCCCCCATTGCTTCTATTTTATTATTACAACTTCCCATTTGCATCACATACCTACCATTTGCACAGCACACGTAAATTGAGGTTATGTTTTTATTTTTAATAAATTAGTACCACCCAATGTATGAAATGGTCTATTGTTAAATGTGAGTCACTCTGGTGTTACATTTAGAAATTTTTATAGGCCGAAAATGCAAACCCATCTTTGTACAAATAGCAAAACAAGTAGTGGAAACAATGCGACCACACGAATTACGTTTACCATCAAGGGCTTGGAAGGTCAAACTGATTGGTGAAGGTGCAGACGATGCAGGTGGTGTTTTTGATGATACCATCACAGAGATGTGCCAGGAAATTACTTCGGGAGCTGTTCCATTGCTTGTGCCAACTCCCAATGCTGTAAACGATGAAGGCTTCAACAAGGATAAATATCTTTTCAATCCCCAAATGAACTCACAGCAACATATATTGTGGTTTAAATTTTTAGGTTAGAATCATTTTTTCGACATTTAATTTGTGTGATGATAAGATACTGCTTTTAGGAATTTTGTTTGGCGTAGCAATGCGTACAAAGAAACCCTTGGCACTCTCACTCGCTCCAATGATTTGGAAGTTAATAGTCGGTGAACCAATTAGCACAGAAGATTTGGAGGAAGTTGATTGCATGTACATGCAGAGTTTACGTAGCATCAGAGATATCAATCTGTCGGGTGTCAATGAATCTAATTTCCATGATGTTATTCCCCTGGAATCATTTGAAGGAACTAGTTGTAGCGGAAAGGTAATTTATTATTTCCTAAATCATAAAAAGAAAACAGCTAGAATGACAGTTAAACGAGGAAAATGGTGCAGAATTAAAACCTTTATTTTATCATATTTTTATTTTGTAGGATAAAATTAATGTTCTACTAATTATTTTCGGAAAAATGAATTTACTGAAAACAAACCTTTTTAATGAAACTTTAGGCAATTCTGGCAACAGTGTTGGCAGTCATAAATTATAACCTCAATGTATGTAGTATAAATAACACTTTACAAAGTTATATTTATTTGTACATTTTTGAAGTTCCCTGTGATACAAAATAGATGAGAATAAGCTACTTCTTTCATTTAACTGAAATAATATCAGCATTACACCCTTTCCGGAGTCTCATTTCTGAATAAATTTAAAATACAACAGATGAAAATTTCATGCATCTTTTTGCTGTAGGTGGTACCTATAGTTCCTGGAGGTCGAAGCATTCCTTTGGTGTTTAGTAATCGAGCTCAGTATTTTGATCAAGCAGTTCAGTTTCGCCTGCAAGAGTTTGACATGCAAATAGCTGCAGTAAGGGAAGGAATGTCTGGAGTTATACCTGTACCCCTTCTGTCTCTAGTTACTGCTGAACATCTTGAACAGTTAGTCTGTGGAATTCCACAAATATCTGTACCTTTGCTCAAAAAGGTTGTCAGGTAAGATAGAATTTGTAATTATGGTTACAAAGTTTGTACCCACAATTGATATTTTGCAGGTATCGAGAATTAGATGAGAATCACCAGTTAGTACAATGGCTGTGGAATATTTTGGAAAGTTTCACAAATGCCGAGAGGGTCTTGTTCATGAGGTTTGTTTCAGGGCGTTCGCGCTTACCTGCAAATCTAGCAGACCTCTCTCAGCGTTTTCAGGTATAACTTTTGTATATCATATTTTAAAACAAGTTTAAACCAATGTTTGAATTGTAGGTGATGAGAGTGGACCGAGCTGTAAATGGACTACCTACTGCACAAACGTGCTTCTTTCAGCTGCGCTTGCCTCCGTACACTACACAAGAAATTATGGCAGAAAGACTGAGATATTCTATAAATAATTGCCGGTCAATTGATATGGATAATTATATGTTAGCTAGAAACACTGAACAGGGACCAGGTTCTGATGATGATTATTAAATTGATTAAGAGAGTATAGAATTTTTTACTTTTATTAAATTATATATAGAAATTTCTTTTTTAAAATAAATCTGCTCTATATTATTGTTATAAATAAATTATTGATTTGAGTTGTTTGTTGAATCATATTTTAGGAGAACAAATAAATAAAGTTGCTTTTTTTCTCTGATTGTTCTTTGTAATATTCCTAAGGCTTAGCTTCACAGTAATCCGTCCAAATACCAATTCATCAGTAAGATTAAGCTGTTTACCTATATTAAGTGGTAATTAATTTGTTATAGTAAGTAGTATATGCTTCTGACACGATTAAAAAAAAAAAGTGGCAATTAAAATTCAATAAGCGTTTAAAAATGTTTATTAACATATTAAGTCCATACACACCTAAAATATGATTAATGCTTAGTACTACACACTATTCACGATTGATTTGCAATCCAGCAGGCTGTGTTTTTTTTTTCTTAAGTTGCATTTCTTAAATATTTGATTGATTTCTAGCAATGTCAAAATGAAATTCCCCTGTTGCCAGCTCTAGAGTTCCCTACTTTTCTAAAATAATCTAGTAGTAGTAGTAAGTTTAGAATTAATAAAACGCATAATATATTTTTTCTATTTCGGTTTTATAAGCCGTTCTAAGCGCACTGTTTT
>JABXWE010009138.1:0-16331 GCA_014611495.1 Limonius californicus | reverse complement strand
AGTGCGCAAGACATGGGGCTGATGGTAAATCAAACTAAAACAAAATACATGACATGGAACGATCAACCATTCCAGCAGAACAAGTCACTAACGATTCAAGTGAATGAAACAAAGCAGTACAAATTTGAAGAAATAGAGTCATTTACGTATTTAGGCACAATAGTAACAAAGAAACCAGAAAATAGTGCGGAAATAAAAGCAAGAATCGTGGCAGGGACCAAAAGTGCAGCGGCGTTAAAAAATATCTTTTCAAGTAATACGTTTTCACGAAGCTTAAAAATCAGAGTGTATAAATCAATAGTGAGACCAACAGTGACATACGCAAGTGAAGTGTGGCTGTTAAGAAAGCAGGACCAGCGTACGCTAAGTGTGTGAGAACGGAGAATATTACGGAAAATTTACGGCGGAAAGTGTGTAGACGGGCAATGGGAAAGACGAACTAATCAAGAGCTGTACGAGTTATACGGGCAAGAAAGCATTGTCGGAGTAGCGAAATCGCAGAGGCTCAGATGGTTAGGCCACTTAATAAGGATGGACGAACAAAGAACTCCAAGCAAAATATACAAAGCTGAAATTGGTGGGAGAAGACGTATAGGCAGACCAAGGAGTCAGTGGAAAAACGAGCTTCAAGAGGATTTACGGTACCTGAAAATTGAGAGATGGCAAAACAGAGCAACAAATAGGAAGGAATGGTCAAAAGTGACCAAACAAGCCATGGGCCTGCTAGGCCCGACGAGCTAACTTATATATAATATTTACACCATACCTATAAAGATATTCTTTTTCAATTTTTAGGAAGTTGAGGGTCCTTCACCAACATCCGACATCGAAATCTCCTTACGAGTGTCTGTAAATATCAATACTCATATTATATAACTCACCAACATAGACATTCTATTACCACTTCTGGCAGGGCTGACCAAGTTTCGGTGACAACTGTCTCTTCGATGACGGAACAAACTATCGGCTCTGGCGAAGAACTTTCCGCACCTAAACATTTCAAACTGGTTGCTTTCACAGGTTACTCTATAGTGTATAGTGAGTTCCGTCAGCCACGAAAGGATGCTGGGCTGGGCTTGCATACGACCCCTTTCTGCTTAAAATTACAGTTGTTCGAATCTCGCTCGTACAACCAAACATTTATTTAAGAATTAAATATAATCGGAACGGCTTACCAAAAGATGTAAAACAGGCGAAAAGAACTTCCTCAAAGAGATTAGCACAAAATCGGGATAACTCCCTGGAATTCGTATCACTACTATCGATATCTAAAATTCCACACTTGCAGTTTTGAAAATTAAATTGGCAAAAGTCCCAAGCCTTAGAACGACTTCTAAAAGAAAATCCAAGAACACGTGCACTTTCTATGAGAGCTCAAAAATAATGAATGCCAAACGGAAATATTAAATCGTCATTTCCTAAACCGGAAATATACGAATGGATGAAAGAAATTCAAACAAGACCAACATTGAATTAACCAAAAGCATAATATATGCAATCCAAATTGCTATATTGAAAATTAAATATAAAACAACTAGGCGTAAGGAGTCGCATATTACAGTATCCTTCTTCATCAGATGGAAATGCAAAATAAATAATTGATGGAATCAAAACCAAAAGAGGTGTACAACTAGTTCTATCAGAGAAACAAGTTGAAAACTTAATTTTGCATCCTCTATCAAAAATAAACAGGTTTCAATACCTATGCGAAACTATAAAAAGATCATTGAAAGCTAGCTACACATAAAGATATACATATACACTTATCCGCTGCACTAGATCTTGTCATCGTATTTCTCCACTTTTACTAGACACTTTACACAATTCATTCTATCCCGGCGCCATTTTAACCTAACCATATAGAATCGATATTAAGCACTGTAATAAGTATAGAAACAGTACGAACCTACTAGCTCTTCGTTTACACGGGACTTATTTTTCAAATCGAGGTAGCTGTATGAGGGCGTATACTTTGGTATAACTGTTTGGCGGGAAATAAGATTAATATTAGATCTTATAGGAAACATCGACATCTTCAATTTAAAATTGTAATTATTTTGCTAAGCAGAGTGTATTAAGAGATCCAAAAAAGCTGATCCTCAGCGGGCTGTGGAATGAAAAGTCACGTCTTTACTAGACTGAAGGAATGTTTATGAAGTCAGATAAATTAGTTATCTTTTTTTGATACGAAT
Organism: Limonius californicus; assembly: GCA_014611495.1. NCBI lineage: Eukaryota > Metazoa > Arthropoda > Insecta > Coleoptera > Elateridae > Limonius > Limonius californicus. The sequence goes on along the minus strand of JABXWE010009138.1, from coordinate 14,139 downwards.
ATGACAGATTGTTAAAATGATTTTTAATACATTTCAAAGAGCATTCATTATTGAATCTTACTTTCGGAACGGCTTTCAAGTTGACGGAGAATGGATCTATTGTTATGTTCTTTTCAAATTTGCCGCTCTGTGTGAATTAATTTCTTAATTTGTTTGCCGCTTCGCAAAAATTAATAACGTTATTTTAATTGCCGTTTGTATGTTAACAGTTTGGTTATTTTGTGTCTTTCTAAGATTGCGTTGTGTTGACGGCAGGTTTGTTAGTATTTCCGTTCAGAAATTAATTTATGACCAAATCAGTCCCAGAATTGTTCAAGGTTTTTTCTTTGTAAAATATTTTCGCAGATCAGACGGGATTTCTAGGAATTTCTTTGTTGAACAGTGCTAGCATTTAGGAAATGTTTTTAGGCTTCTCTCGAAGGTCGCACGTGGTCACTTTCGTTCTAGAAGCATTTCGAAATATGTTGCAATTTTTGGGAAATGAGGAGTCGTGTTGCGTTTTTACAGTCAGTCAGCCTTCCACCTTTAATGGCTCCGGTCTTCCCAAATTACATCTTAGGGAAGGGCCGTAAATATATCGAGTGTTGCAAGCGTCGGCTTGGGTTTTCGACGGGTGTACCTGGTGCAATTTTCGTTTAGTTGTTTTACCATGGGGTGAAAACAACACATCGACAATTGTCGGATCTTATTGAAGTACGCTAGGATATTAAACCCAAACAAGAGGCAAATCATTGCGAATTTGCCGATCGCCTTTGGCGGATAAATCTCAAAGCCCAGCGCCTGTGCCTTTGCTGCTACCATCGTCCGAAAAGTCTCGCTTCTGTATCAACGTTAACTGATCTCGTTGAAAGCAACTTAGCCCTCTTCAGGGGTGTACCAGTCACATCTCATTCTAACGCTGTTCCGAAGAACGTTGCCTGCCTCCTTTTTTTTCCTGCATCTGGAAATCGCCCTTACCTTGTGCCTATCTCGTTCTAATCCACTCGTGGGAAGTTAAGGTAAAAACAAACTGTGTTGTGAAAAGAAACTTACGCCCTACTTGCATAATTTAACCTAATTGAACTTTTTTTGTTGGAACAAAAAGCGACCTTCAGCCACGGATTGTTCTTGTTTGCACTAATAATTGTAAAAAGTAATTTCGCTTATATTGTATGATGTCTGTAAACTCTACGCCATTGGCCACACAGATTTATTGAAATATCCTAAATATCGTGCGTCAACGGCGGCGAGTTTTCTTTCTGAACTTTCAAAATAATTAAAAATATGTAATCCGAACTTATAGCGTTATCACTTGTCATTTTCTTGTACTGTCATTTCTAACAGTTTAATTATATGTGTGTCAAAAATTTACTGCCTCTTTTATTTTTCTGTGCTCTGTGTTTGTTGTGTACGAATTCTGCAAGCTTAAATACATTGGAGGAGGCACAATAAAGGTGAGTTCCGTTCCCGTAAGCTGTTGGCTTCTCGGCCTTCCACGAGGACCTACAATCACCTGGATTTGGAAGGTGGCGGCCACAAATTTTGACTTGCCCTCTACACAACTAAAGATTTCCTCCCGTAAGCGATTTTCACGAACTCCCCGTACTCCTCTGAGCTAAGCTGCAGTCAGTTTTCTACCTATCTAATTACGGGTCGTCGGAAAAGCTCGATTGGCCCGTAACACTATTCGATTCCTCCTTGTTTTGTGGAATTCCGAGAGAGGCATCCCAATGAAATTATTACATACCGAAAATTGTATGCTTTGGTTAAGAATTTAGTCAGCAATTTTCGAGAAACTGTGGAAATGTTGGAAGGAAAGAAGGAACCGGTAGGCCAAAGAAGATAGTACCTGCTATAATTGAAACTGTAAGACAACGAATTGACGAGACTCCAAAAACACCAATTAGACATTTATGCCAGCAAGTTGATGATTTAAGTGACGGTACACGCCACAGAATATTGAGACAAGCTTTGCATCTGCATCCTTACCGATTTATTTCCGTCCAGGAGCTTTTAGAACAGGATTATCCAAAAAGAGTTCAGTTTTGTCGTTGGTTTTTGGATAATCTCAATGATGAGCAGTTAAATTTAACATTTTTTACCGACGAAGCCTGGTTTTACCTTAATGGGTATGTTAATTAACTGAATATGCGGATTTGGAGTAGCGAGAATCCACACGTTACAATTACAGCTGCCCTTCATCCACAGAAAATAGAAGTCTGGGTTGGAATGTGTCGTCGTAGGTTAGTTGGGCCTATATTTTTCGAAGGCACGCTACGCTAACTGCAGCAAGGTACAGGAACGAATTATTGCAACCTTTCTTAAATGAACTTCACGATGATGCGCTACGGGATGGTTTTCTGCAACAGGATGGCGCAACAGCTCATGCAGCTGCAGATACAATTAATTTTTTACGCGAATATTTTGATGACCGAATCATTAGTAGGAATACTGCGACACCCTGGCCCCCTCGCTCTTGTGTTATTACTGTTTTGGACTTTTTTCTATGGCCCTATTTGAAAAACACCATTTTTAAAACTTCAGAATGATTTAAACGAACTGAAACTTAGAATTGAAGAAAACTGTCAAGAAATTAACAACTCACCTCAATTATTACAAAATGTTTTTGAAGGTATGAGAAGACGAGTTCAGAAATGTTTGGAGGAAGAAGGCAGACATTTTCAACATTTGTTGTGATCATTACATTAGTTCGGGTTTATTCATTTCTTTTACTGTTGCTCAATAAAAGATTTCTGCTAATAAAAATGACGTTTCATTATTATTTAAGTCTAGCTAACACAATCTAACCTGAAATTGACATTATAAACATTCCTTTAGTCTAGAAAAGACGTGACCCACAGCCCGCTGGGGATCAGCTTTTTTTGGATCTCTTTATATAAAAACTTGTAGTAATTGGGGAAGTAGCAACACTATTATTAAATTAAATTGCAATCCGATAGTTAATCCGACAAATATTGCATGATATTAATTATTAGAAATAACACATAAATTGTTTACGAGAATATACGACAGTGTTCGAACAATTACGAAGGTCAAGGTGTCAACAAAATTTATAACATAACGTCACTTTATGTTGATTGTTATTTTGATTTGAGACGTGTTTGTGTAGTTATTGCTTTATTACTGTTTTCTCTCGGTGGCATAGTTTTCAATTTATATTTCGAAAAGCTATAAAGTAATAATGGAATTCGGAAAATAAAGTTTAAGTTATCTACAATGGAGGCTGTACATTCATTTTTCGAGGAGCATGGTCGAACAAAAAGGAATAACGAAAAGGGATATAAATTTTTTGTTGAAAGATGTATCAATGATATATGGGTAAACAATGAAATGTGCAACGCAAAGTGTTTCCGTAGCCAGAAGAAAAATGAAGAACCGCATGAGTTATTTTTCAAATTTGAAAATAATATCGATTTTCTGAAGATAATTGACGCCTATTGTTTGTGCAGGGTAAGTACATTAATGAGCACATGTTAAGGATTAATTGAAACATCAGTATACCTATATATACATATTTTTTTGCAGAAATTCAAAAAGCTGTAATCTCTTAGTTGCATTATCGTACACCATCCAACACCTCGTCCTGCTTTACACGCCCACTTTCGCTAAAACGAGCTCAGTTTCATTTAATTCTTCGCTTATGTTAGAGTACTAAATGATTAAAATTAAATTCATATTTTGAAATTCTAGACTATGTAAAATAATTTCCATCAATTGGTACCTGTTGTGAACGAACCAGATAACCACAAATTTAAATTGAATGGTAAGGTAGTACAACTTACGATTGCGCATGCGCTAGTGACGTCACTTTGCTAGAAAAGGCTAATTTGTATGAAATAGGTCCATTAGAATTAATTTAGTTATAATTCTTCTTAAAACACAAAACAATCTTGTTGCTAAATCAACTTTATCAATTGTTAGGGTCGACCTTACGGAAAGCGAATAAAAAGTACTTACTTAATTTTCAAATTTAAATACGGGTGCAGCGTTTCTACATTTCATGTATGTAGTTCCTGGGTAAACAGCGGATGCGATCAGACTCACTGGCGGCAGGTCGCATGCAACAGATAATAAAACACAGACGTACTGATCTATTAATAAATGTTGGGCAGTTGTACTCACCGGGGGTTCTCCAGCCCCCTGCCCCTGGATTGGGATTCGAACAGGATACGGATGCTCATCTACCGGCTAACTGCTGTAGCTGCAGTCATTCGTAGTCGTACAGTAATTACGATCATTATGCATATCTTCTGGTGCACTAATCCTCCAGAGGGATCCAGGCCACGGACCAAGTCCACAGCCAGTCTCTCTGTTATTCAGAGGAGTCACGGGGGGACATCCACGCTCAGCCCCACATGCGAAGGGGAGAGTATAATTAGTGCCCAGTCCCCATATAAAAATCAGTCGGCATAAATAATAATAACTCGACGCAGGCACATTTACGATGCACCTCTGCCGACTGATTACCTCCCGAATAATTGCTAGGGGAATAATGATTAATCATGCCACACACATTATCTACTCATATAGCTAACCATATTCACTACGCTACTGTTTCCAACAATTACTTACATAGACACACCAATCTTGTATAACAACCACATTAGCCTCCAATGCTTGTAAACCACATGTAATAAATAGATAATACGTATCCTTTTGGGTAAACACATATGACACTTCATGGAATATACACCATGGATAATACCAAGTAGATAATACGCAACCATTCGGGTAAATACATATAACACCTTAACGACGCCACTGCTTATGTTAGCTGATATTGCAATTGCAGCCCATCGTTATATATAAACATATAATTGGTAACACTAAAATTGCACCTTGTCTCGCAATTTAGAGAATACTCGCATCGCAATTAGTTAGTATGTTCGCAAACGCTATTAATTAGTTATTACACCAAAGACATGCACGCTTAGTCCTGCTATCCACCCCACTGCCGATTTCAGACTGCCATCTTTGCCCTTCTTAAGGCTCGACCGCCTCATGTTTTTCGGCCTCCACGGCTTTTCCTTCGAACCCTTATAATTATTTTCAGCTGTTATAGATTGAAGTAATATTCAAAGCAGGCAAAAACCATTGCCTAACACAATCAACAAACACAAACCCCATAACAAAAATATTCATCATTATAAACTTATTATAGCAAAAACACGATAAACAAGCATCCAATGAACCTACATCTAGTATTCTCCCAGACAAAACCATACTTACCCTTCTTCAGGCCCGAGGTGCTCCAGATTGTTGTGAAACCCCTTTATGCAAACATCAAATGAGTAAATACGCATGAAATAAAATTTTCGAAGCATCCGACAGCAAAAAATAAATAAATTTGAAGAAAAAAGTCTAGGGATTTTAATAAAGAAAAAAATGGAAACTCAAGACTGGGGGTGCTTGACCGTTACTGCGGACGCCTATGAATGCAAGTGATAATTATTAAATCCAAGCAACTACAAATGTTTACTTCATTAAATGCTTTTGATAATGACATATTGTATGTCGAAATACGTATAAAGCTAAAATAAAAATAAATACCTGTTAAAATTGCCTATTATTATTATTAATATATAAAGTATGAATTTCAACGAAGTAAGGCAGCAAACAATTAACAAAGGAATTTATATTATTTATTAAAGCATGTTCAACTGAATAAAAATTTGTATAACAAATAATTTGTTCTGTTTAAATGATTAATATTCGATACAACCTGACAACATAGATATTATCAACTGAATCTGGTACCTAAATTAAAATAAACAAACTTAGAAGGTATCCACTCTAATCACACACACGCAAAAAATCTGCCTGAATAAGACTATTGCTTATAGTGAACATCCCTACATGCACATAAAACATCCTAGAAATACTACATAAAACATTTTCAAAAGAAAAACATTGCAATTTACAAATTGGAAGTTTCAAAATAATTATATCTATTAATTATGAAATAATTATATTGGTTAAACTTTACAAACTGCAACTGTATGAATTCCTATATGCCTTCGCAAGCTTTTCTTGTATGCACTTTCAAAGTCACACACATTGCATTTGAATGGTTTCTCTCCTGTATGAGTGCGCATATGCTTTTGCAAGTTACTTTTGTGTGTACTTCTGTAGTCACATACACTTGAAGGGTTTCTCTCCTGAATGAGCTATCATATGCCTTCGCAAGTGATTCACGTATGCACTTTGGTAGTCACATATATTGCACTTGAGGGTTTTTCTCCTGTATGGGTGCTCATATGGCTTCGCAAGTTATTCTTCCTTGCACTTGCATAATCACATATATTGCATTTGAATGGTTTCTCTCCTGTATGAGTGCGCATATGCTTTTGCAAGTTACTTTTGTGTGTACTTCTGTAGTCACATATATTGCACTTGAAGGGTTTTTCTCCTGTATGAGTGCTCATATGCATTCGCCAGCTATTCTTGTATGCACTTTTATAGTCGCATATATTGCACTTGAAAGGTTTCTCTCCTGTATGAGTGCTCATATGCATTCGCAAGCTACTTTTGTGTGCACTTCTGTAGTCACATATATTGCACTTGAAGGGTTTCTCTCCTGTATGAGTTCTCATGTGCCCTAGCAAGTCATTCTTGTGTGCACTTTCATAGTTACATATATTGCACTTGAAGGGTTTTTCTCCTGTATGAGTGGTCATATGATTTCGCCAGCTATTCTTGTATGCACTTTTATAGTCGCATATATTACACTTGAAAGGTTTCTCACCTGTATGAGTGCTCATATGCAATCGTAAGCTATTCTTGTGTGCACTTCTGTAGTCACATATATTGCACTTGAAGGGTTTCTCGCCTGTATGAGTTTTCATATGACTTTGCAAGTTATTCTTCTTTGCACTTGCATAATCACATATATTGCACTTGAAGGGTTTCTCTCCTGTATGAGTGCGCATATGCCTTTGCAAGTGAATCTTCTGCGCACTTTCGTAGTCAGACACGTTGCATTTATATAACTTTTCAGTATGAGTTTTAACACTTTGTTGCACGATGCACGTCAATGGAGGTTCTATTATTACAGGAACTTCATTGTTACTAAGGATTTCAGTTTTTATATCTAATTCTTCATGTAATGATTCCAGTTTGATGGAGCTATCCATATCATACTTGGCATCACGCTTTAGATCAAATGCTTCTGAAGGCAATTCTAATGTTAGAATCTCTTCCTGTTTTACTGTAACATATGTACATGTTTATATGTGAGTAACTAAATATTATACAAGGAACTAAATTTGCATAAAATCATTCTAAACAGACTCCCAAATCTTCCCATTTTTAAATAAATAACTATTATGAAATAATTAATAATTACTGCAATCATTAAACTACTAATATTTGGTCACTTTTCATGGAAATTTTCATACTATTAGAGTTGCTTTAAATCACATTGGCATGGACTGTAGAAACACCGAAACTTTCTCATAATAATTTTGTAAAATGTACCTAAACCTGTTTTACTATCATTTACTACATAACTTAGAATTGATTTTAGGTATATAATGCAAAGTTACCGTTCGTTTCCAAAACATTCTGAGATAATTCTTCGTTGATTTTGGTTTGATGCCAGATATCGGATGTAGATTCTGTAAGATTTGATAACGAAGTTACACTGGTAACATCGGGTTTAACATCTTCATTCACATCCAATACTGTATCCATGTTGATATGCACACGTTTTTCTGTAGTAAGCAAATTGTTCTTTTTCCCTATCTGCCTCTGCCTGAAATGTACTAAAATGTAATTCTATAAAGTCGATATACGAATATTACTCGCCTTTCTTGTGGAACAGAGTAATAGAAAAAAATGTTCTTAGCGTTGATAAAATCAAATATTTTTAAACACTAATATCTAGTACAATTATTTGGTATATCAATAAAATATCAGGTTATGTACTTTGTCATGTGATTGTGCCATTTGAACTACTTTCGATTCTTATACAAGATGTTCGGGTTTTATCATTTTATCGTACCCCTTTTTAAGATGCCTTTGATATATTTATAAATCAAATCCGTCAAAATTTATTTAACTTCATGCAAGCAATTAACATTGACGGTGATTTTGGAATGAAACAACTTCCGGAGATGTATTTTGTTCATTTCCCTTTCCCTAAACTTGTTCTCATCTGATTTAACATACCTTTGACGGTTAATCGATTTTAAAACACCAAGGCCCGGTCTTTCCAGCTCCTATTAAAATGCCTATTAGTTAATCGACGATTAAATTTAGTAGGAACATTTTAGTAGACGAATTTCTCGAGCGCGTCTTTCCATCCCTTCTTAATATAGTCCATCTCACCTATGAACTCGGATGAAATTTCTGCTTGCAGCGTCAACATTCAAGTGCTGTTATCTTTGCATCTCTGTCAGCGGCTCACTAAGCGCTGTTACTCAGACAGAGATCGTATGTCTCGCGCACATGAATTCAGTGTTTCATAACGGGCAAAGCTTTTAGTCAAGGGCTAATGATGTTAGAGCGAGATGGCTTGTGCTTGCGCATGTTCTAGCCTCATTCTGCAGAAGCCCAGCGAGGGCAAAGCAAATCTGCGGTTCTCAACAAGTATTAATGCATTTTGTTCCATTACTAATAATACGTAGTAACAAACATCAAAATCTGAATGCGATGTGCACGTTTGCTTCCAGGATTTATTTATTTATTTATTGATACGTTTTACAAATACAGCATCTTTTATTTACAAGTAAAGGCAGGAGACATCACATCACATGTTTAGAACCGCTGACCATGCTAGAAATCTTGATTCATATGAAGCCTTGCTACCGCAAAGTGACCTTGAAAGGAGTTCTTACATGAGATAGACCAGGGCTGTCCAACCGCAAGTGCCTCAAGGGCCGCTTTAAAAAAAAATACGGTTTGGAGGGCCGCATTATAAAATACTTCGTATGCAACTTTATCAGTGAGTTTTAATAGGTATGGTATGCAACGCAAAAACGCGTTTGTATTATTATTGAAATTTATTCAAACAATATCAAATTACAAAACAATTAGCGGGAAATTTGAGGATGTTGGTTTTCACTAACTAATGCATCAATATTAACTTTAATATTTGTTGTTGATAAACGAAGCAACTGAGTAAGTGACTTATCAGAGCGGGAACATCTATATTTTGACTTTATAAATTTCATGTTGGAAAAGCTGCTTTCGCAAAAATACGTGCTTCCCAGCATTGAGCCCAGTGTAAACCCTAAGTTTCGCAAGTTGGGGTATCGTTCTTCTGGCAGCAACTTGAAAAAGTCCAATGCAGTTTCAGTTCTTCCTTGACAAAAAGGATCTGATTGCAAATCACACAATTCCAGTTGAAGGTCTGCTCTGCTTACATTCTCAACTGAAATTGTAAGGGGCTGAGTAAAAACTGAAATCTCTCTTTCGATTTCTTTAAAGTCGCTCAATCGATTTTCGAATTCTTCTGCAATTGTGTCTATTTATTTTATGTTAGGTAAATTTGAAACTTCCTCAAAATCCTTCATTTCTTCAATATGCTCGTTACAACTTGGAAATAATGAAAAATCATTTTTTCTAATGAAGACTTGAAGAGCTTAATTTTATTCTTAAATCCATTTATGTGTCCAAATAAGTTGGCAATATTCTGCTGTTTTCCATGTAGGTTCAAATTCAATTCGTTAAGGTGAGATGTCAGGTCTGTTAAAAATGCAAGGTGTGCTAAAAATTGAGCATTTAACATTTGATTTTCCAGTTCCGTAGTGTTGGACTTGACTTCATCTTTAAGGAAAATAGGAATCTCCTTGCGTAGAGCGAAGAATCGTTGCAAACAGTTTCCGGCGCTTATCCAACGAATATCGGTGTGAAGTAACAAGTCCCTATATGTAGCCTCTACTTCGGCTAAAAAATCACGAAACTTTCTGTGAGTCAAAGCACGATTGCCCCCTCTAATAATATTAGTTATTTTAACAACCACTTTCATGACATTCATTTGACGTAAGGATTTTCCACATAAGGCCTCTTGGTGAACAATACAGTGTATCACAGGGCAGTTGATGTGGTTTTGTTTCAAGAGTCCTGCAAATCCAATTTCAGTTCCTATCATAGCTCTGGCTCCATCAGTGACAATACAGGAACATTTATCGAATCCCCCGTAGTTTGACACCACCTTTTTTACAGCTTCAAAAATATCCGTACCCTTGGTTGTACCAAGGAGAGGAATAAGATCAAGCACCTCCTCTGCTACACTGAAGTCGTTTTGAATAGTTCGGAAAAAAATTACAAGCTGGCTAATGTCGGACAAATCAGTGCTTTTATCCGGGCATAGCGAAAAATATTTACATTTTTCAACCGTGTCATGCAGTTTTTTGGATATATATTGATTAATATGGTCCACCCGTCTTGCAATTGCTTGATGCGACACTGAGACTGTTTCGAATTTTTCGGCAATTTTTGTTTCATTGAATTGTTTCGCCATTTTGATTGCACAGTTTTTAATAAGTGCTCCATCTGTTGGATGTTTATGACATAACTCGAATCTCCCGCTAAGAAGCCAGCCAGCCAGCAAGTTGGCATTCATGTTTGGGCAGAGAGTTTTTGTTTATGTTTATATACTGACATGTAACCGTTATAAAAAAAGTTTTGTTTTCGTGCAAGTGTGTGAAATAAATTGTAAAAACCCGAGTTTTGTGTCTTTTCGTTATCATTAGATCCAACATTTGGCGACCGTGACAGGACGAATTGATTTTTCAGCAATAAAGTCATTAAGAAATCAATCAATATGGATACGATAAAAAAGGCCAGAACTGCGGTAAGACGTAGTTATTCTAGAATGGGTACTAATATAGACACTTTATTAGGCGAATCGCAAGTTGATATGCTAGAAGTGAAAGCAGAATTTGACACGTTCGAGAAGAAATATTCAGACTTAAAGAGGTTAGATGAACAAATGTTTACATGTATGTTAGAATCCGGTTGTTCAGAGGAAGATTTAGAGAATGAAATTGACACATGTGTTAAGTATGAAAAGAAATACAATAAAGTAAGAAGGCTAATCGAACATAAAGAAAAAACTGCCAACGGCGGAAGCCCTTGCGTAGATGCTGTTAGTGGTGTATGTTCGGTTGCAGCATCTCAGGTAACACACAGAAAGTACAAACTTCCACGGCTGGAATTGAAAAAGTTTGGGGGTGACATAAAGGATTGGTTACTGTTCTGGGCTCAATTTAAACGATTAGACGAAGATGTAACTATAGAAGACAGTGATAAGTTTCAATATTTATTGCAGTCAACAATACCAGGTTCCAGAGCTAGAGAAATCGTAGAAAGTTTCCCCCCGACGTCGGAGAATTATCCCAAGGCATTGGATAGCTTACGAGCTAGATTTGCTCGAGAAGATTTGTTAGTCGAAGTATATGTGCGCGAACTTTTAGCTTTAGTAATGCAAAATACGATGAAAACATCTGTACTACCATTGTCTTCATTATACGACAAACTAGAGTGTCAGCTTCGTGCGTTGGAAAGTCTAGGAGTAACGACGAAAAAATGCGCATCAATGCTATTTCCTCTTGTGGAGTCGTGCCTTCCTGAAGAGTTGTTAAGAGCGTGGCAGAGAAGAAGCGGCACAATGAACATTGTCAATAGCAGCCAATTAGATGAACAAGAAATTGACAGTACTAAAGGCAAGCAGGAAACGGATAGTGCTAGAGATAAGTTGAAGCAACTAATGAACTTCATGCGTTCCGAGGTTGAAAATGAAGAAAGAATATCTTTGGCCATGGCGGGATTTGGTATAAGCGTTTCGAGATGTAACAGAAGGAAAATGGGCCCAAGAGAAAGCTCAGGTGATACAGCAACAGCAGCTGGGCTGCTGGCTACTAATATTAAAACGGAAGCTAAAGTAAGTGGTTGCATGTTTTGTAATAGTAATCATAAGACTACTGACTGTTTCAAAGCACAAAGGTTAACATTTGCAGAGAAAAAACAGATTTTAAAAGAGAAAAAATGCTGTTACAATTATTGTTTTAAGCCAGGCCATTCAGCTAGAATATGCAGGCTACGTATCAAATGTTTGATATGTAACAAAAATCATCAGCCGTTGATGTGTCCAGACTTATCGCAAAACAAAGATCCGAAAGATAAACTAGGTCCATCTACTGCAGTGACAACTACAGAAAACGCTTTGGCGAGTATCAGCAATCATCCGCAAGTATTCTTACAAACTATTATTGCTTATTTAAGAGGCCAAGGAACACAAAGGCGAGCGAGGGCAATCATAGATTCGGGATCACAACGTTGGTACCTTTTAAGTACAAGTGCACTTGAGATGAAATACGAACCAATTAGAAAAGAGAAAATTGTACATGCACTTTTCGGTGGTCGTAAAACTGAAGAATTAAGTCATAATGTTTATCGAATTCGTTTAAGTAGCTTACAAAATGATTATGATTGTAATTTTGAAGTTTTAGAGCAATCAAACATATGTAATGAAATAAATAATATCAGAAGCGGACCGTGGCTGGAAGAGCTACAAGGATCACACATTTACTTTTCTGATATGGAATATGGAGGCGGTCCTATAGAGATACTTATCGGAGCGGATGTACCCGGCAAGTTGTTCACGGGCAATCAAAGGAAACTGTCCTCTGGATTAGTCGCTATTGAGACCCTGTTGGGCTGGACAGTAATGGGAAAAATACAGGACGATGCTAAAAGCCAACCGCTGGCGATGACAGTAATCTCAATGCTTGTACAAGAATCGAGTATAGCAGATCTTTGGCAATTAGACGCCATAGGCATTACAGATCCTGCAGAAACGAAGTCAAAATCGGAGATTCATGAGGCCACGAATAAACATTTTCACGATACGGTGACTGTAACGGCCGATGGAAGATATGAAGTTTGTTTACCATGGATTCAGGATCATCCACCACTGCCAGATTTTGAATTAGCGATGAAACGTCTTGACAGTACAATCAAAAAATTTAAAGCAGACAATTTTATTGAAGAATACCAGAACACTTTTAATGATTGGTTACAAGAGGGTGTAACGTTCCGATTTTGCACGCCTCATTGTTTTGCATTAGATTTCATTTTCGCAATTTGGGTTGCATATATTTTTGAATATTTTTGGATTTATTTGAATTTCGAACTCGTAACTTTTCGATTTGCATTCGTTTAACTTTTACTTGCTGGTCGTATGCTACGCAGATCGGGAAAGTTAGTTGAGAAATCCTCGTGGGTGTGCACGCTGCTTCGGTTAATTAGCTTTTGTAAGCTAGGGATGGATCTCCCAATTTTTGACCGTAGTTGTTAGAGGAATTTTTCCTTATGCCGTCGTTCCTTGGGATTGTTTGCCCTCTTTGGAGGAACGCTAGGACGTGCATAAGAGTAATTTTCCTAGGGTTTTTGCCCAATTTGATTGTGCCATTGACCTAGAGGTTCGCTACCGCCGAAAATGTCATCGTTCGGTAAGAATGAGATTTAAGCTTTTGGTTGTTTTTTATTGCAATTTTCCTTGAATTTATTTAGGCGTCTTTTCCCGTATGGACTTCCTACCGTTTGGAAGTTGCTCCCGCTCGAGTTTTCCACATTAAATTGGAGTTATTTTGTATTCATGGTCATCTTGTTCATTTTGAAGCAAAGCAGACCTGGCGAACGTTCAATGGATTCGTTTATCGCAGAGAGCAGCGAAGTTCGAAGCATCCATATCAACCATGTGTTTCCAAGGGTATGTGCGCTTGATAATTTTCCGTTGTAATAACAATTTGAATTTTTGAACTTATACGAGGTGCGTTCGATAAATCTGTACTTTTCATTGTTGTAATTTGGAAATTGTCGTCAGACTTCTGTTGTAATTTAAATCTGTACTTTTCATATTTTAATTTAGAAATTGTAATCAAACCTTTTTTTTTGTTATAATTTAAATTTTGGACAATATTGCGAAAGGTGAAATATTTGATTGAATTACATTGATAGGTCTATTATGTTTGATTCTAGGTATTGAGTAACGAGATCTCGTCGACTTCGAATACTTCGTAATTTAGTAGCGTTGTATAGATTTTGTACATTGATTATTATTATAACTTGAATTTGTTCTTTCGCTTTATTGCGTCCTTTAAATTATTTTGTTGATCTATATAAAAATTGTTC